>JBCNYG010000011.1:13703883-13714112 GCA_039654305.1 Porochilus rendahli | reverse complement strand
TTGCGGTGACTGTAGTTAGGGTTACTGTATTAATAGTTACTGAGGTTGCGGTGACTGTAGTTAGGGTTACTGTATTAGTTACTGAGGTTGCAGTGGCTGTAGTTAGGGTTACTGTATTAATAGTTACTGAAGTTGCAGTGACGGTAATTAGGGTTACTGAGGATGCAGTGACTGTAGTTAGGGTTACTGTATTAATAGTTACTGAGGTTGCGGTGACTGTAGTTAGGGTCATTGAAGTTGTGGTGACTAGTTAAGTTACTCTAGTTGGAGTTATTGAGGTTGCAGTGACTGAAGTTATGGTTACAAAGGTTGTGGTGACTGTAGTCATGGCTACTGAGGTTGTAAATTATGAGGTAAGATTTTAATGATACATTTCTTGGAAGATGGTTTACTGAAAGTAGGGATTGTTATAGATGAAGTTTATTAAGGCAGGACTTCAGAATTAGTGTTAAGTAATAATTAGCTCTCAAACTGATAAACTAATTTCATACATCACCATACTCAGTTATATAATCAGCAGAAACCCTGCTGTGTGGAAGAAACCTGGTGTTACAGTTTTACCAATCCCAGGTTAATCAGACCTTTAAACCCTTTAAACATGTGTTAGACATACTAAACTATGATATTCATTCCTTTACTCACAATTTTTCTAAGTTATAAGCACTCTATCTCCCAAAATTTTGTGACCATTCCAAATCATGTCTGCGACTCAGGTAGGGTAGTGTTTCCACCAAGTTTGGTAAGGATCCGTGCCTGGGTGTGGTCAGAATTTTGTTCAGACTAACCGATTAATGCCAGTGATTACAGTAATGCCACGAAGAAATAACCAAATTTTGTAGAGGTATAATTCCAGGTCACAGAGAAATTGCATTCATTCCTGCCCTTTTTTCTCTTAATACTGTAGTCATCAGTATGCAAATCAGCCTACCCTCTTAATCTGCACCCCTGTTCACAGAGACTTAAATTATTTAAAATTGCACTGCATTTTAGCCATTAAAGATTTTGTGCTAATAAGGTACCAGCAGCATGCTCAATAATTATAACTAAATGTAAATTATATGAATGTCAGTACCGACAGGCGAACACTTAAACATTCAACCATACAGTTAAAGCCGTGTACTTAAAATTCAAAGAATCATATTAAATAGGATTATAAATTGTGTATAAGGGTTTTCTTTTGTATTAAAGGTAAAATCATGAAATTTGTTCACTTCCTGTAACAGCAACGCCATGAACACAATTATCACACAATTATAGCCTTGCTTACGTACAATACAACAGCATGATCACAACTGTGAGGTTGCTTTTATACAACTTTTCTCTAAATTCTTTAAACAAATAAATATTAAGTTAGTGACATTTCAAACACAATGGGGTTCAAGTAGCTAGCTGCCTAGCTTGCTCACACTGACTTTAAAAGCTGCACATGCTGAAATTCCTTCTTCATTTGAGTTTTCTTGGTTGAATAAATAATTTTTAAGAAGTTACATTACCGAATACGCAGTGAAATGTTCCAGTGTCGTAGCAGTTCTGGAATGAAACTAATATATAGACTCATTACATGCAAAGTGAAATATTTCAAGCCTTTTATCATTTTGATGATTATGGCTTACAGCTTATGGAAACCTCAAATCCAAAATATCAGAAACGTGTCACATTCTAATCAGTTAATTAATACAAAAGACCTGCAAAAGGTCCTCGAGCCTTTAAATAGTCTCTCAGCCTGGTTCAGTAGAATTCACAATAATGGGGAAGACTGCTGACCAGACAGTTGTGCAGAAAACCATCATTGAGGGAAAGCCTCAAAAGGTAATTCCAAAAGAAGTTGGATGTTCTCAAAGGGCTGTATCAAAGCACATTATTAGAAGGTTAAGTGGAAGGGAAACGTGTGGAAGGTGCACAAGCAGCAGGGATGACTACAGCCTGGAGAGGATTGTCAGGAAAAAGACATTCAAATGTGTGAGGGAGCTTTTGGACATGGGCTTCAAATGTCATATTCCTCTTTTAAAGCTGCTCCTGAACAATGTCAGAAACGTCTTTCCTGGGATAAAGAAAAAGAACTGGTCTATTGCTCAGTTGTCCAAGGCCCTCTTTTTTGATGAGAGAAAATTTTGCATTTCATTTGGAATACAAGGTCCCAGAGTCTGGAGGAAGAATGAAGAGTCAAACAATCGAAGATGCTTGATGTCCAGTGTGATGGTTCCAGTCTGTGTTGACTTGGGGAGCCATGTGATCTGCTGGTGTTGGTCCACTGTGCTTCATTAAGTCCAGAGTCAACGCAGCCATCTACCAGGACATTTTAGTGCACTTCATGCTTCCTTCAGCACACAAACTTTATGTAGATTTTTACTTCATTTTCAAGCAGGACTTGGCACCTGCCACACTGCCTAAAGATCCAAAACCTGGTTCAGTGACCGTGGGATCACGGTGCTGGATTGGACAGCAAACTCGCCTGACCTGAACCCCATAGATTCTCTATGGGGCATTGCCAAGAGAAAGATGAGACATGAGACCGAACAATGCAGAAGAGCTGAAGGCCGCTTTTGAAGCATCCTGGTCTTTCATAACACCTCAGCAGTGCCACAAGCTGATGTCATCCATGCCACACCGCACTGAGGCAGTAATTCATGCAAAAGGGCCCCAAACCAAGTACTGAGTACATAAGCATGATTATACATTTCAGAGGGCAACATTTCTGCATTTAAAATCCTTTTTTTCATTAATTTCATGTAATATTCAAATTTTCTGGGATTTTGGATTTGGGGTTTTCGCAAGCCATAATCAAAAATAAATAAAATAGCAAATAAAGGCTTGAAATATTTCACTTTGTATGTAATGAGTTTATTACATACAATTACTGAAACAAACGAACTTTTGTACGACATTAAATGTTTCGAGTTTCATCTGCACAGCTAGCTTTACAGGTAAAGCTGATAAGACCTCCAGCAATGGGAGTTTGTGGTTTGTCCAAGATGACAAAGTGTGTTAAAGTGACTGCTAAAGATTGTAGCTGCTAGTCAAGTGATAACAGGCCAACTAAACTGTTCAACAGATATTTTCCAACTTTAAATGTTACTTTTAATATTTAAAAAGTACAGCCTCATTCTTTATTGATCAATTTGTTGTGCTTTTGTAGAAAAATAACCAACGGCTGGGTGGCGGTAGTGATAACGGCCGACATTCCACCACACCAATGCTCATTTACCCACAGCTGTACACCCACCCAACCGCATTTAATCCCTCCCATAATGTAACATAGGACAAGCAGTGTGATGCTACCACATTACCAATTTCACACCTCATCTGTATGTGGGTAAAAGGCTGGATGTGGATACGGAGCAGGTGCTATTGACGTACACTGCTGTAAACATCTGTCAGGGGAAATTCAGAGCACGATGAATCACTCAGCCTGTAACAGCTTGATGTGCACATCTCATCAGGTGGCTTTCAGTCACGATGATGTGAGAGTACAAAAAATAAACTATTGCGGCTTGAGGCTGAGAATTTTATTTACTAAAATGTACATTTATACTAAAAGAAATTTTTAGGCAGACTGTGATGAAAATAATGACTTCATTTTATTTTGGATAAATAATGGGGGGTGGGGGGTATACTCTCAAAGCTGTTAATGCTTAAATCAAAACAATGAACACTAATTGGAATGTTTTTTTAAATCCTGAGATAATCAGATCATGTCGTTCCCTTGTAGTATATACTAATTAATTTATTTAGTGAACCTAACTCATGCATTTCACTGTGAAATGCTTCCCTTATAAAGGATACAGCTTGGTCACTTTTATGAAAACTGCATAGGGCAGGCAGGTAACAGCAGATACTCCTTGGTTCAGTATCAGGATGTATCTCTGTACTCAGCAATAGCACAAAAAAATTTACTGGCGGTCCAGTTAGCATGATTTCTCTCATCCACCTGGAAATACACACACAAAGTCACACACTAATATTTTAATGGAGTGCATTTATCCTTAATCACATCATGTAATATCCATGGCATTGTTGCTCCAGTTGGTCACGTCTAGGCTCAGCAACATTATGGCAGTAAAGTCAGCTGGTGAGCTGAATGAGCAGGTTATGACATCAACGGACTTTTTCCTTCCCTTGGGGCACGGATATAAAATGGGGACTCAAATAATGAAAGAGTGGTTCAGGGAGCATGAGGAAGCATTTTCACATATGTATTGGCACCCCAGAGTCCTGACCTTAACCCTATCGAACGTTTTCGGGACATGCTAGAGAAGACTTCATGGAGCGGTTCAGTTTTTCCCTCATCAACTCAAGACATTGGTGAGAAATGAACCGAACACTGGATGAAAATAAATCTTATGTTGCCTAAGCTTGTTGAAACAATGGCATGACAATTACGTGCTGCAAGTAAGGCTAAACTCCCGCACTCCCTGAAAATTTTAAACTTCATTATGGTCAAAACTTAATGTTTTATTTCTGTAAGTAGTGTTTAAAATAACTCTGAGGCTTTAAAAGATAAAAGTGCTCCAGTGCTATTTCACTTTAATAGCTGGAAGAATAAAGTTTTCAGCATTTCAGCCCTAAACACAACTCCGTCCTCATCTTTACATAGAACTGCTCAGTTAGTGTTACACCAGTCACAACACTGCTAACTCTAACCCTGTGATCATAGGGAATTAGAATCGGTTCCCTGGCGTGATCTTGACGTGAGAAGTATGTGACACCCAAAGAAGAGCAACTGGTTGTTTCTTTTGTGAAGATCAGACTTACTTCCTACTTAAGCCTCCTACCTTTTAGTATAAAACCGCAAGTAAGTTCAATATTCCGGCATAAACGTCAGCCTTCACAAACAAACCAGTCATATGCGTCAATTCAAAAACATTTTAGTGCAGATATAAGAACACACTTGTCACTTTTGGCTAATTTGGCACAGAAGGTTCCTAAGGTATTTAGTCAGATTCTCACACAGTGCACTGACAACCCAAATTTAAAATAAATTAGGAAATGTACCTGGTGATTTAGTGAAATCCTACCTTAGGGTACATATTTAAGGATTAGAAATTATTTGGCCAAAGAGTCTGGACTCCATCAATCCAAACAGCTGAATGAACATGAGCATTTTCTACCTCCCTGGAAGTAACTGACCAACAACAAGACTGTAGATGCAGCCCAAAACCCTTAAATTGCATCCTCGTTTCTCTCACTTGTATCTCATCATTATGGCTTGAGAATGAAGAGACAGGAGGAAACAATACGAGGGAATTTAAGGAAATGCATTTTTTTTCTCTAACGAGATGTATCCTCTGAAGTCTCACACATGGGAACGACAGCCGCACAGCTGACCTGCTGCATAAAAGCACCCGTCGCGTAAGGAGTGGGTTATTTATACACTAGCATGCAGCGCTTTCGAGAAGGCTGGTCTCACATGTCCTCACTCCTTAATGCACAAATAAGAGAATCGGGACAGCTGGCAAAGATGGCAGACCAGAAGAACTTCCAGATCAATCGAGGAACGTCAAATACAGGTTTTGAGATGCATCCAGTTTTTCAATCTCAGGTGTGTGTATATTATGTACCTGTGACGACTGAACCATTAGGTGTTCAATGAGACGGTCGAGTCTACGAGATATCCTGTAGCTGGTTAGTCATAGCTGTAGCTGACCCTTTGCCTCACAAAGCACAGCCTCTGTTGCCTAAAATCCTTTACAGCCATTCCACATTTAACCTTCACAGCGCACAATTAAATCTTGATAGATCTGGACACAAAGAATTCACATATTGGATCGGTCACTGTTTGGTAGAAGGCTGCATTTATTCAGTCACATTTAAAGGCTCTTTCAAAACGGGACCGCTAAGTCCTGTCACTGTAATGCATTTGGTTGATGAATTCGGCCTAGTGGGGGTACCCTTGTCTATCTTCACAAGTCTGACTGTGGATTGGTGGAACCCAAACTTTTTGGAGATGATTTGAAAACCTTTTCCAGCCTGATCAGCATGAACAACTCTCGTAGTGAGGTTCCAAGGAATGTCCTTACTTCATATGATACACTTCCATGAACTTTTTGATATTTGGGCAGATGCCCTTATCCAGAGCAATCTCCATTTAATTACATTTAGATGCTATGGTATCGGTAGATGCTATGATAGAGAAGCGTTTAAACACACGGCACCTATTCAACACCTAATCATCATCCTATTAATTCTGTGTAAATCCTACAAAAAAAAAAAAGGAAAGCCCACATTTCATGTGTGTGCATTTAAGACCTACGGGTATCTTATTTTTTGGAATTGGCTATAAAAGCAGAGAGAAATAAGAGCAGCGTCTTTCTGCTGCAGCATCGTTTTATGACCTGCTGCTGTAGAGCAAAGAGATGAACAGTGGAGAGAAATTGGCCTTGGTGATAGCTAAGCTCTGAATATTTACAGCGCCTTAGTCATAGCACCATGGATCAACTACACTTAGGAGTAAATTCAATCTCATCACATTCCCTCATTTTCTCTTGTAGTTTCATTTTTAGAGCCAAAACTAACAAAAATATTGTGCAACTGTATATTGTGTTTAACTTTAGCATTAGTGATGCACGTTATTGGTGAATTTGTCCATCGTCACTTAATTTGTACTAAAATCATAATCCTCACACATTTATTGAACCACAATCCTTTTTTCAGGAGCCTCAACCAACACTGGGCGAAGGCAGGGTTTACCCTGAACAGCTCACCAGTCCATCACAGAGCCAACACACAACCACACACCTATGGGCAATTTGGGACAGTCAGCCTAACGTGCATGGCTTTGGACTGTGAAAGGAACCCGGAGTACCCAGAAAAACCCATGTAATCTCCACACAGAAATACCCTAGCCAAGCCCAGGACCTTTTTACTGTGACTCAGACATGCTAATGCTACACCGCTGTGCTGCTCAGGAACTCTTTTTAATGATATGAAATTTGAAAATTTTTTGCAGCGAGCTCACGAAACAGGTGACCAAAACGGAATGCTGTGAATGTCACGAGACAAATTTGAGAACATTGAGAATGAAAAGCGACAGCCACGAATTGCCATTCATGTCAGTCACTTTTCTCTCACCTAAGGTGATCACCCTCTTACCTCTCTGTTTGTACAGTCACTCATTTCTACAGCTTCTCACACAGATTTAGTTCAGAATTCCTAAATTAAGGTCAAGCTGTGCACTAAGCTACCATCTGACATGGTCTGACATGTGCTTGTTTACTAATTTGCATTTGTAAGAAGCAGAGCATGTGCATTTAACAGAGAAGACTTTTACCCTTCTTTAATTCAAAAGGTCTCTAATGCCAGTCACCCTGCTTGAGCTTTATTAAAACTTTAACAAAGTTATATACTGATGGAGGAAACTGTGTTCTGTGACAAATTTTGTTCAGTTCAATATCAGATGGATTTAAAAATCCTGTGCAGATGTTCACCCAGAGAAGCAGCACGCTAGTGTTCAAAAAAAAAAAAAGCTAAGAAAAGAAAGGCGAAGCATTAGCGTGCTAGCAGAAAATGTGTGCCCAGAAGATAAGCATGCACTCGGCTGACTTAAAAGCCGCTGCTCTTTAAATATGTTAAGAACACAACTGTTCATTTATTCATCAAAGAGCAAGAACCCCCCCCCACACACACACAGAAATGCAGTGACATGCGTTCAGATCACCTGACTAACGCTCTTTCCTGAACACACTCGAAAGCACGGCTGCTAGCTTCAAGTGGAGCACGAGGAGGAAAATCAATACACCATTACCGCTCCTTTCTTCTTCACACAGCAGGAGCCACAGGCACCGCCTCGTCACACTGCAATTAACAACAAAAACTGGGACACGAGCAGGAAGAAGGGAGAAGAAAACCTTTAGAGATTTTAATAAATAGCACTATTTTAAATGTTCGCTTCAACTTGTAATGAAGTTTAGAAACAAGCCAAAAAAAGCCTAAAATTTCACATGCACATCTGCACACTTGCCATGTCCCTGTCAAAAACACTTAAAGTAGGCGGTCATGAAGCATTATGGTTCACTGGCTAACAAGGAAATGTCTGAAATTGTATATGACCAAAATAACAGTCTACTTCAGATGACTTACAAAATTTAAACTAGAGGTAACTCAGTGCAAGGTACCTCTGCCACACATGGATAGTCACACATAGGTCCTACATGGTACTAATTTTAATTATCTTATATTCCACAGCACACAAACGATGTTTGAAGAAAATTGTGTAACTTTGGAAATCTATACATGGCTTCCCATTGGTGTTCCATTATAACGAATGTCTGTCAGGACTGCAAACCCTGCGACCTTATTTTTCACTTCTCAAAGTCACTCACAGCCAAAGGGGACGGCACCATTTAAAAAACATGCACATGATTTCAAGCAGAATTCAACATTCTAAAGTAAATGTTACCATAAAGCAAAACAAAACAAAACAAAAACCTTGGAAATCTCTGCATGACCCCCTTAATGAAACAAAAATGACTGAAAGGGGAAAATACTTTCCCCCCTACTCACTTATATGGGGTAACACGGCAGGTGAAGGATTACGGGAGACGGTACTCATTACTTACATTACAATCAGTGGACAGTTTACATTAAAACTTTGAATCTTCCTTAGAAAAATGTTTTCATTTATTACATAATTTATTACAATTATGCTTTTTCTTTCTTTCCATGACAATGGCACATTACTACAGAACAACGTTCATGGACACGACCCACCATGCTTCAACCTACAAACCTGATCTGACAAACATTGCTGGTGAAAGAAGGAACCCAGTTGATGGAAGATTCTCTCATCAGTGAAGCTCATGCCTCAAATAACTCAAGCCTGATGAAGCAGCTAAGATATTAATAAACCCCTTATATCTTTATTTAATGCACATATACAACAAGGAATCAGAAAACCGACCTTTAAACACTGTGCCAAACAGATTTTTAAAGGAAGACTCATAAAATTCATTCCAAGATGCCACATCAGAGCAAGCATGTGATTGGTTGGTTAGAATGTTGACTCCATTCCCAGCTACGTTTAGGGAAATGTCTGTCTTTAATCTCACTTATCTATTTGGTTTTTGCCTCCTCACTTGCTAACACTTTGCTCACCATGAACAGGTTCACTTATCACTTCATGCTAACGGCAAATCAAGACAAACATGCACTACATTACACTCCACAAACTACCTTAAAATTAAGTTAGACAGTTCTGCTTCAGTACTGAACTCATTCACTTAAACTGCACACTAAAGTGAGGTTGAATATGAAGACTGTAAAAGTTCAACACTTCCCTCCCTTGGGTCCATAACCAGCAGATATATTAGAACTTTCTGGAAGCTTTGTGCTCGTTAATGGGCTGTGTCACAGCCATGGCACAAGCTCATTGTGAAACTACATTGAATTAACAGTCACGTCCCAATTTACGTAAACTGACTTGTGCAGAAACGACATGCTTAACTTTGAAGGACTTCAGGTTCAAAATAGACTTTTATGATCATGTTTACCCAGAAACACCCAAAACACAAATACATGATGTGGAGCATAATCCTTTTAAGTAGCCAACAAAAACTTACAGCTACCAAACTTGAACACATTCATCTCAGGAGGCAGAACGGCAAGAAACAACGAGAGCAGAAGGAGGAAGAAGGGAAACTAGAATGCCATGGGCAGAAACAAAAAATGACTAAGGGGCAGGACTAAACTGAAAAAATAAAGCAGGATGTCTAAATCTTATCGGTAAAGGGCAGGTGTTCACTTCAAACAAGCGGTAGCCACACCTTGCGCCCGTTTCATTTACTGATCTCAGAAACACCACTAGAACATTAGTGTTTCACTTTTAAAGCTGGGTGGGAGCCATTTTGGTGAGACCACTAAACTGTTGAGTTATACACAAATAGAATGAAAAGACGGAGAGAATTGAAATGCCTCCATTGTGCTCAATTCATTTTAAAACCTGTGGCCAAATTTCAGTTATACAAAGCTTCTTAACTTTTTTTAAATTACAAATCAGTGAATTTATTGGTAAAGGAAAATAAAATGTAGGGTATTCTGACCATCAGCAGTAAAATTGGTTATTTGAGCTGTGTTGGTTCTCAACGGCTCCATTTTAAGATCTTAAAGCAAGGCGGTCTCACCAAGATGGCAATGTAGGGTCCTTTTTTTTTTTAGATCAGTGATTGAAACAGGTGGCAGGTTGGGCTACTGCTTGGTTAAAGTGAAAACCTGCACCCACACTGGCCTGGGAAAAG
>JBCNYG010000011.1:13686153-13698645 GCA_039654305.1 Porochilus rendahli | reverse complement strand
TTCCGCCACATCAAGCACAAAAACAGCACAGAACTCAGCAAACACATCTGGAACCTCAAGGACAACAACATCGAACAATTCATCTCATGGCGCATCCTATCGTCACACTCAGCCTACAATAGCGCAAGCAAAAAATGTAACCTATATGCACATATATATATACACACACACACATACATATATACGTATACATACATACATACACATACATAAATAAATATATATATTATATACATACATACACACATATATACATATATACATATATACACACACACACTGCAATAAGTTTAATATATTGAGAATTTCCTGCAGTCTGATTCAGTTATATTTAGATCAGTGGTTGGAAAGAGGATGGGAAAGGGCCATTAAGACTGCATGTCCCAGAATGCATCACACATCTATTAAATCATTCTCTGATGATTTCTTTGCATTTCCCAACCCATGAAAAACTCTATCACTGCATTAGCTCTGTTGAAAAACTAAACCCTATCGCCAATGTTTATTTTATATCTGTCTTTACATTTCATTTATTTTACACACAGTCTTATTTGTGTGTACAAGATTCAGGTCACGTGATGTCTATTTTTAGCTACAAAGCCTTTGCTGTCTTTAATAGTGTAACATTTCCATGGCACTTATGTCTTTGATGCTTCGTTACAAACAGGAGTTTTAACAATCTCTGGACTGAGAGGTACACTGCTCAGGATCAGAAAAATTGTCATATACATGTGAGGAAAACAAAGAGATCCACACACTTACCTTTTCACCCCGTAAGCCATGTTCAGCAGATTGTCCAGCCTAAAAAGTAAACCAGGGCTCATTAGCACTAAACTACACAGAAACTTGAGTTAAAAAGCTTTAAATATTTAGTATAATACTAAAAATATGTCAGCCATGCAATAGCCTGGCGAGCTGTCCAGGGTGTACTCTGCCCTCGCCCAGAGTCAGCCGAGACGGGCACCAGTTTACCCACGACCCTAATTCGGATTAAGTGGTTCAGAAAACAAATACAACAGAAAATACTCGGACCTGAACTGTCTCACTGTTTGATACCTATAATTCATTACAATACATTTCCATTTCCTCTCTCAGCCAGAGACCACCAAAACATCTAATGAAATAGCATGTAGAATCCCATCTCAGGCTGACCCCAGGCATACTCAAAAGCTCAAAATTCAAACTTGAACAATTAACCGAGCAGCAACAAGTCCCGTTAACCACTAGCGTTATGATTTATAATCATACATTAATATAAGCAGTGCAGATGCAGCTAAAGGCAACCTGAGACATTATATGTGTTACGCTAATTATACGTGAACTGCCTCATCATTCTGAGTCACTTTAAAGCTAGGGAACTTCTGGAAGCTCCACGTTCATGAAAATTAAATTTTAACAAGTCATGTCACCCACCCCCCCCGTTACCTAAATCTCTGAGCCTGCTGGGCAAGTGGTCCGGGGTATCTCCTGTTCGGAGACTGGTAGAGCTGGGAGAGCAGAGCCTGGCTGGTTTTCTGACTGGGGTTATTGGCAAACTTCACCGTAATGGGCTCTGTGGCTCCAGGAGGCTTCTGTCCGTTCAGCCCCTTAATGGCCTCCTCGGCCTCCACGCGCCGATCGAATCGGATAAAACCCACACCTCGAGACACGCCTACACAGAAAGAACACACAGACATTCAGGATCGGAAGGAGATCTCAGCCTCATCACTGGATGTGTTTTTTTTTTTTTACCCTGGTGAATGTGAAATATGTGACCAAGAATCTTAAGCGGACACTCTGGTCTCTGATTGGTTGACAGATGGTCACGTTAACTATTTCATAGCTTTCATATCTTTTCACCACAGTTACACTCCTACAGCACCCACGCAATACTTGTGAAAAGTGCATCATTAAAAGTACTTGTGTTTATTTACCAAACTAAGAGGCCAGTCACACCCACTTGGGTTATTATTGGCACACAAAGAAACCACTAGCAGAGCTTAGTCTTTTCCTTTTCCATTTTATTCCAAATGCTACATACATCACATAGCTGTGTACATCTCTCCACCTTTCTTCTTGTCTTCATAAAATGTAGCCTATTTTTCTTCAGTTTTTTTATTATTAAAAAAGGTCTGTTGCAAAAGTGAAGACAAATGCATCCCCTATCACCTCACACACAGACAGTGTGACAAAGCAAGAAGATGGGACTTCGAGATCTAGCACAAGTGAGAGAGAGACTAGGCCTTTTGGAAATAGAGATCAGTCTGACTGTAAATTCATTTTAAAACTCGCTGTGAAACAGGCATTAAAGCAGCACCTCAGGGGAAGATGATGGTGAGAGACGAAGAGAAAAGGTGGGTTTCATTACACACACTGCCTTTCTCTACTCCACAATCCATTTCACATTTCATTTATTCATACATATTCATGACTGAGGGGACTGGGGGTGGTGGGGGTAGTAGACCAGAGCAATTTCTAGATACTAAGCAGCAGCAGCTGTAACGTCCTCCAGCAGTTCTTTTGTCACTCAAATGTGAAGCACCATTACCAAGGCATCGGTATAGAAATGGACCCTAGCTCCCATAGCTACGAGTCTTCTAGAATAAAGTTACATATATAGGGTGTGTAGATCACTCACCTGTGACCTGGTCAACAAGGATTCGGGAGGTGATGATGCGCCCGTACTGAGAGAAAAGCTGCTCCAGCTCCTTCTGCGTCATGGTCTTGGGTAAACCACTCACGTACAGATTAGCGTCTCTGATAGAGGCTGAGCTCGGACGAGCGTAGGACACCTGATGGCATAACGCACGCGTTAACACAGCATGCTCTGAGAGTTAAATTAGTACAAAATGCGAGTTACAATACCAGTGAAAATTATGGTGGCAGTATATTCAAGACTTCAGCATCAGTCCCACATGCCATGTCACTGTTTCAATCTTTGATCTGCAAATTCGTAAGTGCATCGCAACAATTTTTATAACTTCTCTCAACTCAACAGGACCAAATAGTTTTCTCACCATGATTTCTTGACCACACCCCACTTTCGGTGGAGGATGTCTGATTGAGCAGTTTTGCTGAACAGCACAGGGGAACTCGCCACAGCTGAGCTGATTACAAGCCACTCAATCATTTTCTTCGTTACTTTGAATAAAGCAAAAAACTACTGCACGTTTTCTTTCATACATTTTCAAAACCACTATTAAGACTATTGCCGTAACATCGAGACTTCGTCACAGTTTGTTCTTTATTGCACAGAAGAAAAAAAACCAAACAGCAGCGTTTAACCCCACAAAGAGACAGAACTTAGTTTCCAGATTCCCCTCATTTCAGCTCCTAAATAGCAGCCAGTCAGCTGCACCCACCTCAGTACCATTCCATATGACAGCTTCCTTTAAGAGTTGTGTGGTGTAAGCACATCTCGGAGGTTAAATAATGTAAATGTATTAACATGCTGATGGCACTTTACAGCCATTTCTTTCCAGCACTCCTTGACATCAAGGCATTTTTTTTCCCTCACTCAAAACACAAACAGCAGAATGTCATCAACCTTCGAAGCGCCCGCACTGTGAAACAGATTTTATTCCTCATAATCACGGTAAATTCATGAGCACAAAGCATTGACAGGCTCACAATAGCACTCTCTCACTCGAGCCTCTAAGCTAACGACACTGGCACGCCCAACCACTGTCTATAGAGCGAGAACGCTTTGGAACAGATGGAGACATTTATAACGGAAGAGACTGTAACACCTCTCCAAACTGTGAGCTGTTGCTGCTCAGAACACCAACCAAATCCCTCAGCTCTTGCACAACCCCAACGACGAGCATATGCTAAGCTGCTTTTGGCAAAAACGGCGGGGTGCATATCTTTTTTCTTAAAGCATGAAAATGAAATGAGTTTAGCTAAAATAAATGCCCGAGTCATTTTATAAAACTGTTTTTAATCCAAAATCACACAAAGATCAAAAACAAACCATAACTAGTGTTTGTTTACTCTAATACACTCACAGCCTTTAATACACCAGTCTTTTAGTTTACATAATTTTAGGTAGACATTTTGCACACACCCCTCAAACAGGTTATCTAGACAGTTAGTGCTAACACATGACAAATCCAGGAAAAACCTAACTACGGTGTTTTACAGATTAATGATACGGCACGCCCAGTGCAGCTAACTGGGTTATCAAAGGCCGGCCATGTCTCTCACTGTCTATGGTGAGAGGCACGTAAAACAACCGTTGCTGATTTTCATCAAGAGTAGGCTGCCTAGCCGTCAGCATGTTTCTGCCCTGCAATAGCCTGGGGAGCTGTCTAACTCTAGCCCTCGCCCAGAATTTCCAAGATGGTTTGTGTTTTGAAACCTGTCATGAAGAGGTTGAAAAAGGATTGCAACAAGGACTCTGGGACTGTTTGAGATTGAAATGTACTCACAAATTTGTACGAACCCAATTCATGTCTAGGAGCTTTGGTAATCCAAATTTCCATCTATAGAAGTCATGCCTTCTTTGATAACCCCATTGATATTCAATCTATTTTCTTCAAACCATCAGGACACCGCCCCTCTAATTACATTTTAAACGCAGTGATAGCCGTTAGGAAGAATCAGTGTAAACAAATGCAAGCTAGAGAATACCGAACACAAAGTGGGAATAAAAGCTCGTCTTTTTTGCTCTAATGCTCCGCTGTGATGGTGAACGTCCCATATAGGTTTATTTGTAAGGCACGATATGAGCATTAGCTCTTAAAGTGAACAAGTTCAGAGCTGACAATTCGATTTAATACACTTTAACCTGCTTAAAGCCAGTCTCGTGTACAGTTCTGAACCTGTGGAAATATGACTGGGGTGACTTTCCCAGTAAGGGAATCTGACCCAACACAGAATTGTAACTCCTTATATAAAATATTAACTTTTTGCTAACAACATTCTGTTATCAGTTGCATTCTTTTTGACAATAAGTAATGACCAATTTGTCTGTGTATTTATATATCAATGTATCAAATGTTCAAGTACGTATATACATGATCTACTTTATACATTTCATTTTTATGAAGACTGGATTTTTTTCCAGAAAATTAAATAACATCTTACAAAAACAAAAAAATGTTTAAGGTTCAAGTTTCATGTCATAAGCAAATTGAAACGCTACCTTTGTGGGGGGAGTGCTCTGTAAGAGCTATGGAGAAGAGAGAAAACCCAGCTTTAATTACACAACATTACTCAGTCCAAACAGACTACTCGCAAAGGGGTTTGGCAAGTAAATAAAATAAAACAAAAACGCAGTGGAAAGACAGTAAATACCAGAAACATCACAAGTGTTTTAATAAGATTCCCTGAGCATATATATATATAAAGCTATTTTATAGTACATGGGCATAGGGATTAAAAAAGGGGCCATATGCATCAAAGAAACATGAAAAAAAAAAATTTTATTTAGTTATACAGATAAATTTAGTTAATTGTATAATGTTTATCAGACAGAAATAAAAGAGTCTATCATCTTAAATATTAATTGAATCGTAAAGCCAGGACTGTGCACTGAATCCTGCATCGCCACACCCAAGTGAACCCCCCACCCTGGGCATTTGAGTCTTTTAAATCAAACCGTTTTTGTTTAAGACTCCGGTAAACTAGCTACACAAATCCAATCACTAGCTCACTGTGGATGTGTCCCAAACCTAACTGTTCACTATTTCTATGTAGGGAACAAACTCCAGTGATCCAATTAAACATTGTGTGGGAGTTACGGTACTTATAAATTGCAGCTAAAATGTCAGCTCTTTACTTCTTACTTAAAACTTGGCATTAAATGGGTTTACCATTAAATCAGGTTGTGTATTTCAATCAGCAGAAACGGCGAATAGCTCAATAGTCTGTAGATCAAGTGGACCATACCTCCTAATAACACTGTGGCAAACTGATACACAACCAGTTTTGACAGTGAACATAATTTATCCTTAAAAATTTCGGTCACTGGCCACAAAGCACATAAGAGACTATTAAGATGGAGTTGTGTATTTAAATATGAAGGTCCTATAACAATCCAGTGATCAATAAATTAGCAAAGGCTAATTTTGGTAAATTTCGACAAACTGACCTTAGCATGAACTTGATGGGAATAAGTCAAGGTAACGGTCCTTAGTAAAGGTGTGTGACAGGCAAACACACAGCATTACCATATCCCCCTAATCAATCTGCATTGGCGAGGGTGCATTGTGGGTTCTTCAGGTTTTGATACACAGCTACAGGATTTTGCTCCCCAACAAAAAAAGGTCAAGAATTGGCTCCTCCTTTTCTGTCACATTTAATCTCTCATCAATTTAATCCACAAGCAGGTACATTACTAAACTTCATACATCAGTAAACCTGGCACATTATTTTAGAACATATCATATCTAGAACTGTAAAACAGCACCAGTCCTAGCTAATCCCCCCCCATGTGCCTCCTCAGCAGCTATGCTGTGGGTGACATGGTGCAGTGCTTATCTGCCTAAATTTAATTAGAACGCTGGCAGCCATGAGACGCTGGCTGCGGCTCCACAATCTCAGGCACGTCGATAAAAAACTGTCTGCTTTTAATTAAAGCTCTGAACGAAGTCCACACGCACAGGAACCACAATCGATAAACGCCACCAAATTCGCTCTTGCTTTTCTTTATGTTTCTAAGAGCAGATGAAGACAACACTGTCGTAACTCGACACTCGCTCATCTGTCCCTTCGACAAAGAACTCCCCCCCAGATCTCTAACTACATTTGTTCCAAATTTCCTTCCGTATTTAACTTCGGCGTATTAGGAAGGAAAAGCTATAATCACACAGAGAGAGCGAGCGCATCAGCACTTTTTAAAGGAAATGAACACTAGGGGATTTGCTTTCTGGAGTGTTACCGCACGATAAGACAGGTACATGCCGGTGCTCCTGCATTTCATTTTATCCTCATTGAAAATCTAAAATAGTGATTTGTAGGAAAGTGTTGGATTGCAGATCCACTAATCCAAAGGACGAATGACAAGCGGAGGGAGGGGTACAAACGCAGGATGTTTACAACACAGTCCTTTCACTTCACTTGTCTCCCAGGTTCAGAAAAATAAATAAATAAATAAAATGTACACAGTCAGAATTCAGCTTTGTCAATCATTCCAGAGTCACAGGGGGAGTGTAGATCTCTTACCTTGATGGTTTTGGTTTGCAGTCGCAGTCCATTTAGAGTGTTAATGGCTTTTTCTGCATCTTTAGGATCCACGTAGTTGACGAACCCGTACCCCAGACTCTGGCCTGCAATAAAATAAGTGTATATATACACTATGGTAAAGATTTAAACATTTTAAAGTCCCAACAGTGGCACATTGGTGGTACTGAGGCTTGAATCCCTGACCTTCGGATTAGTAATCCAGAGCTTTAAATGGTACCTGTGGTGAATTAGTGTTACTAGCTATGTAAAACAATCATGTATAAAATCAGCAGATCCATCAGACAACAGTCCATGCCCGATTTTATGTGCAAGTGTTCCGAGTCTGAGCATGCTCAGAGACGTGTCTGATTTGCTGTTCCAGCCTGGAAGTGTCGTGAACTTGTTAGGCTGGGCTGCGTCACTGACCGGTGTAGCACAACACATTAAGGGCCAGTACTGAGCTGCACAAACAACGGCAGAAAACATTTCATTTTGCTGGATGGACTCAGACCTCAGTGCTTAATAAATGCAATTTGCAACCTGGGATAAAATCCACAAATTAAGGACAAAATGTCATCAACTGCAGCAAGCAAAATAACAGCCAACACTGGCAAGTAATGTTAGCTAGCTAGTAACACAGTCATCATCTGACAGACACTTGAAACCACACGAATGATAAGACGCTTAGACAACTGACCTACTTTGCCACTTTCAAAAACATTTCAAAGCATCTTAAATCTGGGAACGTGTCATTCGGAGATGTCTCAAATGTGTTCATTTGAGCTTTCGTTACTGAGCTCCTCCCCATGTAAAACACCAATTTGTTGAAACCAATGTTGTTAAACTCCTCCTTTTCATTTCAACATCATGCAGGTGATCACTGATACATCCGACAGAAGCCAGGATCACGTACCGTCAGAACTCCGCACACAGCATCTCACGTGAACAGACCAGGATTGAAAAAAGTGAAAAATTAATTTGCATATAGCATTGCTGTGCTCTATACACTCTGCCATTTGGCAACCCAATAAGGTTCAGGAAAAGCAGTTGTGTGTAAACCAGCAGTTCAAGAGGAGCAGCCATATCCTTTTCCAGAATGCATAAGATCATTGTACACAACGCAAGGAATAAGACACTTGGGATCATGCTATTAAAATTAGTTTCCAAGACATCGCACTGTTTAATGGACACTAGTTACAGGAGTTTTAAACAGTTGCTCCCTCACCATCCTCTTCATTTCTCTTAAAGTGGTACCAATAAACCCAAAAACCTTCTACACTTACAATTTTAAAATTACAGCTTTAACTCTGACTGCTACAAAATAGGCCTTGCTTGAATGCTAAATAAGTCAGGACAGAAGTTCACACTAATTTATTCGTAAGATGCCAATAAAGTCCTTTGCAAGCATCAAGATAGCCAGTATTGAGCATTTTTAATCAGAACCAAGAATCTGTCAGTGTGAAACAAAAAAAAAATTAATATATTACCATTAATAGTTGCATTAATATAACTGACCAGTTTAGAGTGAAGGGCCTTACTCACGGGCCCGGCAGTAACAGTGCTGGGATTTGAACTCCGTACCTTTCAATCAACAGACCAATGCTTTAACCACTGGGCCATCAAAGTCCAAATAGTTTACCTGTATTTACTCAAAGCTTGTTACCTGTGAACCAATTCTACCTCAGACTTTTTTGGTCAATGGACTGCAATATCAAGACATTTTCTCTTGAAGAAAGCCCTGAAAGCTTCTAGAAAAGCTGCTAAAGATCATGGCACACAGTGCAGCTAGTTAACGGCTCAGGTACACGTCAGTCCTGATACAAGGTTTATTGCTTGAATGTTAACCAATCAGATGGACTATCGAGGCTATATAATAAAGTAACTTAACCATTTATTTAAAGGAACGGAAGAATTATGCATTCTTTAGGCTGCTATTTTAAGTAAAATTATTAGGGATTAAACACCTGACACTAAACATGTAAAAGTTCATCTCGCCTCATACAAGCATTTGCTCTGTTCATCCAGCATCACTATATAAATGTTAGGTTTTTTCTCCAGCCTGATATGACGGACGTTTTTATTTAAATAGACACTGGGGTGGGGGGGGAATCAGACTTCTGCTATGACTCATCAGGCTGAGCAATGAAGATCTCTGTTCTCTTGAATAATTTCAATCTCAAATCTGCCTGAGAAATAATAAATAAAAACAAAAATAAAGCTCAACACCCACTCCCTTCCACCACATGGTAGCAATGCAATTTCCACAGCCAAGATGGAGCTGCTGGTCAGGTTCAGCAGTGCCTCCTCCGCTAAAGCGAAACCTTCTAATGATCAGCACAGACGGTGAGATTGCAGAGAGGATGCTGCGCCAGAATCGCACTGTCGAATCCAAAAAAAATACAGCAAAAAGAGCAACAGAGGAAATCCTTCTCTGGGTAGAGAGGGTTTTTTTGGGGGATCCCAAAAGCTAAACCAACCTTTACACTAATCCCTAAACTGCTTTACACTTAATAGGGTGGGTGAGGCACAGAGAGCATAAACACACAAACCAAGCCTAGAATATGAGAGTCAAATTAAATACTCAAGTACTCACCCACCACCCTACATTACCGCTCACTGCAAAACCGGGGATTCCAATAACTTGCCATGCAACATTTTTGACTTGCAACCAAAACAAAAAGATTTGTGGACACCTGACGATCATATCTTTGTGCGAACTGTGATGAGCTGCACCTGTGAAGCCATGATACTCAGCACAGTTTATTTAGTCACAAGAGCATTAATGTGGTCAGGTGCTGATGCTGGACAAAATGGCCTGCCATAGTATATGGATTAAACTCTACTTGGGGCCCATGAATCTTTCCCTCCCCTCTGAACCCTTGCCCACCACACTTCCCCTCCCTTACTACAGCCCAGAGAAATAACTGGCCAATCATACATGTCAAATGGCAATTTAATGTCAAACAAATGAGAACAAAAATGTTACCACATCATAACTACTGTCTTTTCTATAGGAAGAAAAAAATATCCTGAAGCCTTCCCCTTAAAAAAAGAAATGCATCCCATCCTTCAATCACCAAAACCAAGCCCACAAAGTGCCAATTTGACTGGTAGAATATGCATTTGTCCAAGAGTAGCTTTAAGCATCTGCTTTCGACATACCTAGCTCCCTGTTTAGTGTGCTACAGTGGGAGATCTAACGGAAGTGTGCTTTAACGAGGCAGCCAAAAAGCTGGAAGGAAAGAGAACCGGTGAAATCAAGACTGACTCTCTGCAGTGACACAGGTCAGGGCTATATAAAGGTACACAAGTAGATCTTTGTCATTCCCACCAGAAAGATGCCTGCAGTGAGGAAAAAAGCCAATTCTTCAAGACTATGATGCAACAACACAGGAGCAAAGCACAAAGGACCATAAAGTCCAGAAGTACAAGAGTAACTTTGCTCCAAAACAGTGGAGCCATAAATCATGACAACGAAATGTGCAGAACCTGCGCTGCACTAAAGAGATGTTATAACATCGACCAAAATACCTACAGGAGTGGAGTCCAAAAGATAACACTGCACTGTAATGCATCAGCAGTGATAAGTGATGGGGGTTTCAATCACAGCTGCTCAAGAACTGAAGAGAAGATACATTTGTAGAGTCTGGCGATGGTTCTTTTGATGCTCCAGGACACAGCCAGGGAAAAAACATTTCCTGAGCAGAAGAGTAGGAAGTCATCTCAGTCAGCTGGTCTCATTACTCTGCTGTCAGGTCTTGTTCTTTCCATATGTAGAGCAGTGAACACCCACTCAGGTTTTATCCATAACACCTCCTTTATCTGATCAAGCACTTCTCCAGTCAGTCAATGATTGGATGGTCAGGTTTGCATGTGAGTCTGCAGGGCAGGAGACTTCCACAAACTAGACTGGAGACCCCTAATGTACAACAGCACTTCACTGAAGGTTTGAGCTCTTTATCAGCTGGACTTTTGGTTTAAATGCTAATTCTTTTCAAGACTGCATTACTGATGTGCAGAAGGGGATGACTCATGTTCGTAGTTTTTATTCTAGTCCAGGCTTTCCACAAAAAGGCCACCCAGGTACATCAACAACCAACAAAGAAATATTTGTCGAACAATTTAATCAAACAAAATGAGTCAGAACCATTTTTTTGTGCTGAATCACATACTGGCCTATTACCTGACCATATGGATTGTGTTTTTCCCACAGTGTGGATAAGCATGCACGTCACAGTCAACAATGACATGGAGCGCTAAGTCAGTCAGCACATTAGCCTCACCAATTAAACAGATTATTAAAGGACATTAACGATCCATATGCATTTATAAAAGGCTATTTTCTAATCAGAAGTCCCATATTTTTAAAATTAAAACAAAGGACTTTTCCAAAACCTGACCAAACACTGACAGCTCAGTACGAAGCACGAATGGAGCAGACCATTTCTTTTCTAGCACGTGACAGAATATATATTTATTACAATAAAAAATGAAAAAAAGAAAAGAAAATAAAGCCAGAAATAAAAGAAATTGAATTTCTGGATCCCAAGGCTCCATTTCATTGCTACATCATCCCAGACTCTCTTCTCCAATACACATACTTAGCATGCACTTTAGTGGGCCAACACCTCTGTGTAGCTAGTGGCATCTGTCCTGGTCGGTTTAAAAAACTTGCTCCAAGTGACTGAGAAAATGTAAGTGTCTGCTCTTCTGATTCAAGTGTTATCCACTAACAAACGTTCAGATTTTACCGTTCCAGTGTAGCATATGCCAACACACCTTATTCTATCTGTACCTACTGGACATGAGCAATTGCATGTTCTCATTGGTCAATCTATTACCAAGATATCAGCTTGTATACCACCATCAGCAACATCAGTACCAAAAGAAAAAAAGAAAGTTGGTGCACCTCCCTGCAAGGCTAAAATCAACCCCTCGCTGACCACTTCTTACATTCATTAGAGACTTATTGTACAAAAAGCAGCACAATTTGGAACTTTTAAGAACAAGACTACACTCCCAAACCAAGTGTGACTTCATTGGCCTGCAGTGAGGATCAGGCTCCCCCAGTTCTCGGCATCACTTAATGCCAGGGACAGATGAAAGGGGCAATCATAAGCAGTGTGAAGAAAAAAGCAGCAAGGTAGCAAGCACATTGTTCAAACTAAGATTTAATAGATCTCATAACGGAGTCCGTATAAGTGACGGATTCCAAGACATGGAAGAGATGGATTTAAAATGGAAAAATAAACCAAACCTTGTTTTAATTAGTTTTTTAGGTTCCTGTGTAGAATATACTAAAACCAATTACTCACCTCTGGCTCAGTAGAATCACAAAGTAGTCCC
>JBCNYG010000011.1:13645073-13678472 GCA_039654305.1 Porochilus rendahli | reverse complement strand
CCACATCTTACACCACCAACTAAAAGAACCGGAGCAGCAGCACGACCAACTCCTGACCAACGAACACTCCATCACTTTATTAACTCCCAACCAACTCTGAACAAGCAAAGCACATCAGTACATCTACAAAACCAGTCGTCTAGTGATACATTTTCTTTCTTTTAGAAGATTTGTTCCTGGCTTATAGAAGAATGTAGTTACTCGCGAAATTGGTTCCCTTTGTTTGTAATGGTTATGAATCAAACATCAGTATAAATTTTGGAATTGAAATTTGACTTGTTAGATTCACATCACTACATCTCATACAGAATTGTTACACTAAATCTCCAAACCACCAATTTCTTCAGCACCAAAAGTCCTGAATTTTTTGCCTGGGTCCAAAATGCTATATTTAGAACACAAGTAGTAGTAGAGGCCCTCAAAACCATATATGAGGATAGTAGAACTGAGTAAGCTCACTACAGAATCACACCCTCATCAAAATCCATCCAACAGCTTCAGAGGACCCGTGTTTACACGCCTATCACCAGATTCTAATATATAGACTGGAGTAAGTTGAATTATCTTCCCTTCAAAACTTAAGATTCTGGATTATTTTTACTTTACACCCATCTTCAGGTGGTACGCTACATCTGTGTTACGTTTCATCATAATCTACTGAGTGGTTTCGGAGGAGACGCACTTGGTCTCGAGTGGACAGACGGACGGTCAGATAGGGTGATTCCTACTTTGAGAGGGGGTACAATGAGGTACGGTGACTCAGCTTAACATTTGCACGGGAAACTGTTATGAACAATCTAAATCATTATGGTACAGTGAACTTCAAAGGTGTGGTGAACTGGTTTAAAACGTCAGGTGGACGGATGAGAGTCACTTCATGCAACCGAGTTGAATAACGTTTGTTGGTGTCCAGTAAGAGGATTGTGACCTCGCTCAGACGCTTTGGTGTTGCATTAAAACCACTTTTGAGTACGATGATAAAACAAACTCAAAAGGAGGCAAACATGCAACAGGGCTGAATTCAAACAAGTGAATCAATCCAGAACATTCTTCTCTAAAAGTACCGGTAGAGGGTATAGAAAGAGGTCTCGTACATTTGAGTTCAGCATGAAGACAGAAGGGATTCATTTGGCGTAAAGTCTCACCAGGAACCTGGCTCTCAAATACAACCAGGTCCAACAGTTTTGACTGACAAGATTTTTCTTCATTTCAAACCCCCCTAACCAGCCTTTAATTTAACCACGTCCGACAGATACAAAAGGGCGAATCGATCCAATCCTGCAGCATCTGAATTCGCTCTACAGAGAGCACATCTTTAGCCTGTAAAAAGCTCAATAAAGCCCGAGGAAAAGAAAGGCTGACTGTGAGCCAGACAAAAGCGCTGCGCACGGCAAAAACCGAGAGGAAAAGACGAGGAAGACGGCTGTGCTATTTATCTAGCTCCTACACTCGACTTCCTTTGTAATTTCACCTTTTAATTCAACAGGGAGTAAAACATTGGCCCACTTCCTGGCTTTACAAAGCAGCCCAATAAAACAGGAGACAGAAGAGGATTTCAGGAGGGGTGCATCCACTAGCCCAATGTTTTTCAACCTTTTTTGAGCCACGGCACATTTTTTACATTGAACAAAGCTTGCTGCACACCACAAACCAAAAATGTTACAAAACCACACTCTTTAGCTTAATACAGTTTGTGTGTAATCACAATATACATTAAAGTCCCTCGGTGTGAAACCTGGGCATGTTTAGATGAACACACACAAAGCTCTTCCTCAGCGAGCATCTCATTTACAGTGGCTTTGCAGGCAGGTGGTATTAACGTCTCTGCCACAACATGGAACTGTTTTGATTTAGCTTTAAGTTAAGCAGCTACGTAGCTTTGAGAGCTCTCTCTCATTTACCTTTGTGGTTTTTCTGATAAAAGTTGCCCGTTTGTGGTTTCACGCAAAACAAAATGGTCCATCGGCTTGTTTTGAAGTAATGGAGATGGTGTTTAAGCGGAGTGGGCATCAACACATCCCATTTGAAAGTGAAGGCGATTTTTGAATGTTTAGGTCAAAGGTCAAGGTAAGAGCAAGGTCAAAGTTTTTGGAGAGCTCTTCAAAATGACTACTGGTAAACACAGTTGCCATGAGACACTCAATAAGAAACCATTTACGGACTTCCTGATTACATACTTACCTTTGACCTTGAATGACCTTAAAAGGTCAAACCCTAGCCATCTCATAAATCCTTCAAACGAGAGGGTTCCCCCCCCACTGATCTGCTACATTATCCATGCTGCGCCGCGGACATACCGGGGACTATATTTGGAAACAAGAGACTTGTACAAGTCATGTTAAATTGACAAGAACATGTTTGCTGATTGTCATCCTCACATTATATTTTTGTGTAGCTTGTTCCCAGGCAACTAGAACACGTGTGTGACCGGCACACTGGAGTGGGTGTCTCCCACTGAGCAACTGAATACTTTTAAGCTGCTAAGCTGGCGGCAATATTTAAGCATCTGCTATATATGCAAACTCAAAAGCATCCCTTCAACTCGTCCTACAGTGTCCGAACCCTTCACTAAATGTGACAACACCAGTAGGATGCACACCAATACATCACAATCTACGGACACCGTGTACCTTCATCTTATTTAAAGTTCAGAATTGAACCTTGGATGCTAAATTCATATCATATTTCCAGGCAGTGTATTTCAGCAGTCTACAAAAATTCACTTGCTCCTGGGTCAGAGTGACTTCCAATGATGGAGCAGGTCAAAAGAAATCGAATCAACACTGCTCAATGTTCTGCCCTACTTGGGAGAGGCTTTATTTGGTAAGGATGAATGCTGAACTGTTGGATAATGCTCCATCTCAGCCTCAGGGGAAGGACACGAGTACTGTTATTTTCCTCAACCCCGTAAAGAAGCTCGAGTACAGCTCTGTTCACAACAATCCCACTTCCCTTGTGCACCAAAACCAAACCACACTCACCACCAAGCAGCTTGCTCACCAAAGCTTTCCCTGTTTAGTTTATTCTCATTGTGCTTGAAGGTGGTAGTGGGGACAAAAAAAAAAAAAAAAAAAAAACCAAACACACCCACACACGATTAGAAACATCAGGGTCCTACTACATTAATGACTTTAGAAGACACGCATACATACACACTGATCGCATGAGCAAAACAAGCTAGAGAACACCAGGCTGTAAGAATACTTCACACTGAAGACTTTAATTGAAAAAGGACCTATACAACGGTGAATTACAGGCTCAACACAAGTCAGACAAACTTTGGCAAGTGAACTTAATGAACTATTTGGGGTTTAAGATTTAAGCAAAAGGTAACAAAAATTTAACAAACAGTTAAAAAACACTGATATGCTACGATTGTCAATTTCACAAGTACCCAACTTCTAATTGAAAATCATAAGGGGCCATGCAAGTGAGAAACTTGAAGATATAATCCATAATGTTTGGGATGTAGACTGCCATTCTAAGATTACTGGTTTAGATGAGCAGAGGCTTCGAAAAACATGACGTGCATGACGTGCCTTGCGTGGCTCCTTTAACCAATTATTAATTTTTTTTTTTACAAATTCAGTGTTTTACTGATGAATATGATTATATGGAATTCATGTTCGGTGATAATTGTTGAAATAATCCATGCTTTACTCTATTTCAACTACTGCTAGTTTAAATAGATGCCCAGTGACAACAAAAGTACTTTATGTTGAAAAATTTGTGCATATTTTAGAACACAAGCAAACAGTAGAAAAGTACTTTTTGAACATGACCGAACAAACTGAATTCTAAACCAGTAAGATTTTTATAGTTCCTCCACAGGTACTCGGTGTACCACCATTCATGATCTATTTTCAAAGTTAGAACACCACGACCATCGAAAGGAGGAACTTCACTTTCTGCTCTGTTCACACCATGAAGTCAGAGTGAATACGGCCAAAGTTTTTACAGTGAATGGATTGTGTCCTTCCACCTGCAGGGGCCCACCGAACATCCAGCTGGGAAACACATCCCACATCATTCCTAAGCCAAGTGAAAGTTCCACGGACAGTTTGTTTCAAAAATTTCACGTCACTATCACATGCCCCATTCATCCAATATATTACTTAGGTAGATTGCTGTAGTAGTTGCACCACTCCCCAAAACAAGATTCAGAGGGTCTGTTCGAAATTCGACTGACTGTACCGTGTACATTTTACCTGATTTTGCCATTTGAATTCGAAATTAAACCATTGAACTCAACATTAAATCGTTATCATACAGAGACTTGAAGTTGATGGATTTCTCAGAGGGTTGACTGTCACTGCTTTGGTGGACTCGTCACTCTGAGTCGTTCCAGACTGGAAGGTTTACAAGCAGTATTTCGACCCTTCCTAGTTTGCTTGAGGCACCCCGCATTACTACAAGTGTGTCACACAAGTCACGTGACTTGCATGACAAAATTCAAACATCAATAACATTTAATGTACACATGAGAAAAACAATACTATCCGTGACTTGCATGACACCGATTGTGACAAAGTTTTAATCCCAATTTCTCAGTAATGATCAGTCAGATTCATTTAAATTGGGTGTTCTGCATACGAATGCCATGTCCAGCTTGCAAGACAAAGAGCAGGAGGCCGAAGCCTGTTTTGCCCCCAGACTTTGAATAGAGATTGCACATGGTTCCTGTGACCATATTCCAGTTAAATTGAGTTTTTGCGACTTTGATATCTCTATCAAATTTTGAAATTGTAGTCTGGAGAAAGTTTCATGTGGATCCATTCATTATCTGTTACGTGGAATGGCCATTGAGCAGATTGTGTCACCACATTTTAGAAATGAGGGGAAAAAACCCTTGTTTAACTGCTTTTCTTGTGCTTACATGTAGAAGAGTCTATGACACGTAATCACAGAGCATGCACACCCTGTGCGTGGAGCTGACCTGACCTGCCTGTGTCATGGTTAAAATATATGCATCTACTAAATCACTTATTCACCTCAGGCTCAGTGGATATTACCAAATTAAGTATTACTCAGCCCCGAGTTACACACACACCAAATCTGATGCAATTGTCTATCAAATAAAGTCCAATTTCTAAATAAATATCTTTCCAATCCCACACAATATTTACAGTGATGTCATTCCATGTGAGTATGCCAAACACATGGGACAAATTCTTAAAAATTCCAAGATATTACAGAAATTCCAACAAGAGATGCTGAGATTTTCAGTGTAGGAGAAGTTTACAGGAGGAGAGAGCCATCCGAGTCACCTTACTGATCTACATGCCGTCTGTAAGCAGAGGGGTTTGTCGCTCAAACCATCCCGGTGGATTAAAGTCAGAACCAGGTTTTATATCACAGCACATTTAAATTTATTTTAATTTTTCTCTGCTCAAGATTTAACACAAAAAACACCCCACGAAAAACATTCCCCATAAGGACCCAGAACACATCCATCTGATAAACCACTTAATCCTACTAGGGTTGCGGCAAGGGTGGAGCCCATCTCAGCCAACACTGGGCAAAAGCGGGGTAAACCCTAAACAGCTCACCAGACCATCACAGGGCCAACATAGAGTAAACAAAACACATAGCAAATAAAGCGAGTGAAATAACAGAAAAGGGACGGGGATTCCCTCAGGCCACGTCACAATTGTTTCCGATAAGTGAGAATCGCTTGGTTTCAAGTTTTACTGTGAGGATAATGACCGCTCTCTCGTCATATTTGAAATTATAACACGTACTCATGACATACTAGGCTAATTTAAACTGTAGCCTTCACCTTTTGAGTGATATTAGCCCCCCTCAAGGGAGACCTAAGGCCAGGGTTGCCAGATTCTTCCCAGCACACCACAACCATTATATCTCACTCAGCTTGACAACTCAAACCAATCTTAACTTCCATTATAATTGCTTCCATGAAATTAGCCAACTCCAACTTGCCAACTTCATTAGCAACTTGCCGAAACCAGCCAAAAGGAGAAAGCATCAAGGCTATAAAGAAGCCCAGCAGCAAGGTAGCCCACTAGGGTGGAGGCCAGGGTACAGATTTATAGACTGAAGATGAATTAAGGCAACATCCAGAGACCTGAGTGACTGATGCATACTGATTTTTACGGAGATGAGGCTCAGCATGCAGGTTCCCAATGAAGCTGTAGAGCGAACAAACCAGATCCTGCATTGTGCAGGCAATAAAGAACAGCAGTAAGAGCCAGATACTTGTATCAAAAACTGGTGTACAGACCACACTTCATTGTGTTTGTACTGAAGCTTTATTAAAACAACCCCCCTTGTCTCCTAATACTGTCACTGGAAAATGATACCCCCTCCTATCACATACAACCACCACCAACCAGGGATGGGTGTAACCCTGCGCATGCCCCCTTCGTGACATGCAATGCTACCACTTAACTCTTTACAAACTACATGCACATTTGCACATGAACGTTTGGAGCCAGCCTGACACACTGAGGGAAAGCGCTATCCACCCCTTTGTACGAATGAGGACCGACACTCATGTGATCGCTGTGAGAGAAAGGGGAGCGTATGCCATTCCTCCTTCCAGTGGGAGCTCGAGCAGCATGAACTTGGATTCCTACTTGCAATCTGCAGGTTGAAAGTATGCACCTTGTCAGTGCACCACTCAGGAGCCCAGTGTACTTAATTAAAAATCATCAATTCTCTGCAAACACTTTTTAGCTCAAATGCAACAAGATTCCAACTTTGACTTCCTACTTCTAAGGAAAGTTGACTGAAGCATTTATATAAAAGGACTACTGTACATAAATAAAAAGCCTGCACAAATCAAGTCACAGATGCACTACACCGTTAGCACTTCCTGAAAAACCCCAAGTCCCAACAGCAACACAGTTTCTGGCATCACCACGTCGGCCATTTTGTCAGAAAGTACGCCAACTTACGGCAGCTCACTTTACATTACATGAACAGTACAAGTCTATTTGCAGAGATCACTTTCACCCAAAAACACGTGCCAGAAGTGCTTTATGAAGTGTAAACACCACAAAACCCTAATCCTCCAAACCCCACCAGTGAGTGTTTAACCCACCTGGTGTTCGAGCTTCTCAATCAAAACACTGATCGGTCAATTCAGGGTTAAAACCGGCATAATCCAAACCGAAAGCTTGAAAACGATCACACTTCTTGCCATCACTGCGGGTGTTACAGCAAGCTGCGAGGCAAAAATAATCCAGGCAGGAGCGCCAAGTGAAGTGATCTCACGCCTACATACGCAACACGCAGGTTAACGGCTTCTCCATGCTGCCGCTCTGCGCCTGGCTTCGGCTGTCAGGACACATCTACGTACAGAGAGCAGATTTAACTCAATTATATTTTAAAATAGAGACCTACACGATGGGAAACAACCTCAGAAACCAAGGAAATGTCAAATATTTAGGAAACCTGCAAAAAAAAGTGCCAAGAGGAGTTTATTGATTGCGATTATTAAAATGCAATAATCAACAGTAAAATGAAAACGGGAGCAGAGATAAATCAGCTAGCCACTGTTAGATGAGAAAGAGGAACGAACGAGGGCGGAAGGAAGATAAGGAGGAGGAAGAATGAAGATGAGGAAAAGGAAGGAGAGAACAGGGAAGGAAGAACTGTTTGAAGTAAAATGTCAGGGTAGCTCTTTGAAGCATGGGGATGGGAAGTAAAACTATAACCACGCGGCAGATGCAACCATATCACAGGATAGAAGAGAAATTATCACAATTACACCCACTGATTCCTGAAAATACTTTTGCCAAGCTAGCATTCTACAACACATACATACATTATATATATATATACATACATACACACACACACACACACGTACACATATAGGGATGCATAATATCTACTAAACTGCTTATAAACTAAAGCTTATAAACAGATGCTTTTAGCTGAGTTCAGATGACCACCATGGTTTAAACGTAGTTTTAGTTTATGTGCAGTATATGCGACCTGCTCCAGCGTAATACAGATTAAGTCACAAGGTAGTGCTTTGAGTAAGAGCCAAAGTACCTGGACGAGAATGCGATTTCACCAAAAACACATCCTTCAAAGCTCAATCTTCCACACGACCAAGTTCTACTATCCATAAACACAATCTATCCATGCTGAAATACTTAAGTAAAGGTTCCATAACCAAGTTGTTGTAAAACAATAGAAATATCCTCTTTAGTCGATTTTTAATCCGCTTTTGTGATTATTCAGGGTATTTTCTTATTATTCATATTCACTACCAGAATACTCCTACTTACAGAATCCCAGAAGGATTCCCCCAATCATACAACGCTAAACCAATGAGAAGCCTCAAAACAGACATGACTTGGTGTAAATAGAGCTCACCTGTCGCTAGGAAGACGCTAGTACGATAGCGCTGAGAGCTGGATTCATTTGGTGTAAGGATGTTGGGGAGTTTTAGATGCAGACATTCAGAAACTGGTTTTGGAACTATAATTACTATTTTCTCTAAAGTAACATTTCCTGATTAGTGACAGTGATCTCGGTCCATTTTCATGCTATAATTTTTTTTACCTCATTTTGAAGCATGTTCAATTCTCTTTCCAAATATCAATATCAGTTTCCTACTTAACCCCTAATATATGCTGAAATGGGTCACATACCAAAACTCTTACAGGGTTAAAGAGACACTAATCACACTCCTACTTGCATGTGCGCTTAGTTCACCAACATCTAGCATAATTTTTTTATTATATTCGATAAAGCTTGACAAACTATAAATCTCATGTGCACTTTTTGCATATGTTCCCATGTAGTATACACTAAAAACAATCAACCAGCTGAATCGTCTCAGGTTCAATGGGTGTCTGACCTTCAGTGAATAAATGTTAATCAGGATGCATTATCAAAATACTTTTTATATTGGGTGGAAAAACAACAAAAAACAAAAAAAAAAAAATCATCTTTGTCCTCTTAGTGTTACATTAATCAAAATTAATACATTAATCCAACCACCACCCCAGCCCAGCCAGCCAAAATGCATGATGGAGAAAAAACCTCAGGCCCACATTCACTCTTGCTCAACATACACACACACACACAAGGGACATAAGAAAATATTCAAGGCCTCGAACAGTAAGTTAACCCAGTTCCGTGACAGCTCTGTTCAACTCCAACACAAAGGACAGCTCCCTCTTTCCCTTCTCTCTCTCGCTGCAAGATGTTTGAAGATCTTAAACACTCAGCCTCAATAATGCATCACGACAAGCTTGTACACCTCCTTTTCTCTGTCACTCCTGTACACGATGCAAATCTTTAAACAGGAAAAAAATCTTCTAACTATTAGTGATGTAATAACGAGGGGAATGGGTGGAAAACACTGTAAAACCACCAACAAATACAATTTTCTCCTTACATAATAGGATTATTAATCAATTGCATAAGTTGTTTTTCACTGAACTTTGAAAAAACACTAACACCACCACAGCAAACAGTAGTTCTTTTACTCACTGACTCATTTCTCAAACCGCTTAATCCGACAAGGATTAAACCCCATCTCAGCCAACACTGGGTGAAGCAGGATACATCCTGAACAGGGTCAATACACACAAGCATTCACAACATCTACACCTTGGGGCTAACCACTATTCCACTGTGCTGCCCACGTGGTTCTTCTAAATAAAGAGTATTTGGAAAAATAAATACATTTTTGGTGCTAGTATTTTTGTCCAACTTGGCAAACACCTCTTTCTAAAAATAAACAGGGATCTTTTTCACAACATTAAGTATTTTGGGAAACAGATCTGAAACTCTGGTTTCTTCACTGTTTACAAAAGGATGTTACATATACTCATTTAAACGAGTTCTAGTAAATTATAGAAATTTAGGAAATGATGCAATCTGACAAAATTAAACTGGGGAATGAAAGCTTGGGATCTAACTTCTTAAACCAACTCCAGAACTTAAAATTGCATCAAAACCGAAGTTGGAAATAGAAATCCCCCCCATGGTATACTGTACCCTCAGGAGGAGTGGTCTTTAACCCTGTTCCAGATCTCCCTTCCTGCAGGTTTGCTCTCCAGCCAAGACTTACTGCACCTCTTTTAAGCCAATCAAGAACTTAAGGAAATAATCAGATGCACAGGTGTGCATGATTACGGTTGGAGCCAAAATATTCAGGAATGTAGTTGTTCAGGAACAGGGTTGAAGACCCCTGCTGTAGAGCGTTAACATGCATTTTAATTAATAAGCCTTCGTGACCTTGAAAAATAGGTCAAAGTATCACAGTTTCGATAGATTGGTAGGGTGTGCCATTGGGACCATTCAACATAAATAAAAAAAAATAAACACATAAAGGAAAGGCACTGCTATGTTGTTAAGAAATTTTGCAACCCCTCAAAACATGTACCCTGTGCTTCACGTGGATACAATACCCTTAAAACCTGTTATGCACTTCCTGTTTTTCACTACAATACCAACAACCAATCACAACCATTCAACCAACTAATTACTAACTCAAGTTCTTGACCTTGAAAGAACAATTTAACAGAAAGGAACAACGATTAGGAGGACGAGAGGAAGAGATGAACACGAAGGCAGGAAAAAAGTGAAGAAAGGAAGGTGAGACAAGCACTGTTCATTCGATGGAGGTCAAACCGATGCACAAAATAACGGGCGTTTGTGATATCATGTCCACAAGAATGGCACAATGGCCTTGACCTCTAAAATCTAATCAGTTTAGCCTTGAGTTAAGGTAGACATGTGTGCAAATTTTGAAAATCCCTCAGAGCCGTCGCCGTGTTCAAGACAAGCATAGACGTACAGATGGACAGACAACCAGAAAACCAAAAGAAAAAGTGAAAGGAAGGATGCAGTATGAAGTAAAAAAAGGGGGGGGGGGGGGACAAGAATGAAAAAGTAACCAGACATGTGACAGAAAGAAGTAAATGAGACAAATGAGAAATGGAAGCAGTAAAACAACTCCACCCAAGGAGGGGAGAAAAATAGAAAGCACATTTAAAACTTGTCCCAATATTCACACTAAGCCTCAAGGTCTTCTCTGAAGAACACACTTGGTAAGTGCACTTGGCAGCATTTTCATTATCCCTTACATGTTTCGCTTCCCCCATTGGTTATCTGTTCAAAGCGACAGGGACCACAAACATTAGAAAGGTCAGGGACCACAAACATTAGGAAGTTGAAACAAAACCAACATCTACCATGATGGAGAAAATGTGGATCGTAGACATTTCGAGAAAGGATATAGTGGTGGTCGACCTACAGTGGTGAAAACATGATCAAAGGACAGCTACTTTCAGAGCTGGCAAAGCACAATGCAATATATTTATGGTTTGTCCAGAAGCCCATTTTTTTTTATTTTTTTTTTTTTTAGAGCACCACAATAATACGTCACAAATCTATTAGCATTTCAAACACCAATAAAGAATAACATGACCCCTAACCTCTACTAGGGGTCACCAAACTCTTTAATCATAAGATTAAAAGAAAGGAGAAAATTAACAATTTTGGTAAACAAACAAAACACTGCAATTTAATACACCTGTTAGGTACATGCCCAGGATCCACGACAAGACATAACACAGAAACGCTCATCTCAGAAATGCAAGCAGTAGCAAAACCCCTGTAATTAAATCAACATTCAAAACAACCAGCTAGCGAATCACACGACACTACTCACCCAGGAAGAAACTTAGTTCCACCAAACTGAGACACCTCTCCTACTGAGCCATTACCTCAATAGAACATCTAGCTAGGGTACAGTCTGTTGGGCGACTAGTTCAACTCCTCCTGGATGGGACACTAGTCCATACCAGGTTCCTGGGTGGACAGAGGGACACTCGTGGTTCCGACCTCGCCCAGGGGTCTAGGCAGGGATTCAAACCCATGATCTCTAGATCATGAGCCCAGCACCCTAACCACTACACCCACATAAGCATTACATAACCTACTGATCACTTGGTAGATTATAAGAATTAATTTCTAGAATTTATTCTATTTATCTGCTGACACTGTGAGAAACTATAAAGCTTCAAACTTGGAAACATTTTTTGCTTCTTAAAGTAAAACATACTGGCCACCCCACTCTCTAAATATCAGTACTAGCCAGGGAAAAAACCCGTTCAACAGAGCAAAAGAATACAGAGTAAGAGTGTCCACAAAACAGATGGAGAGTTCTAATCGAGAATCCACCTCTCACTAAATGTGAGTAAAAACGTACACAGCCATTGGCATGGAACGGAAATATGCTTACTTCACTGCAAACATCCTCCTTTCTTGTCCTGGATCCCTCCCGCGCTCAGAGAGAACTGTGATACCATTCACAGATGACTCACTTTACAGTAGCACTTCCTGGTTTCAAAATTCTCATCTGACACAGTACACCAGAACATGACTTAAATTCTCACCATCAATCACAAAACTGACCAAATGCAGGGCTGAGGTCAATTATATACAGACTTAATTACAAGACATTACACTACAAAATTTGTCATTTTCAATTACATTTAAATTACAATTACTCTTTTTACTACTAATTTTTCTGTAATCTTCAATTACAACATTACTTAAAATCACACTGATTTTATTTACAAATTTATGTCGACATACATGACACACTGCATACCATACACACAACGCACATCAAAAGTCAAATTACGTAATCATTTATATAGCCACAGATAGTACCTGTGGCAATATATAAAAAGTCAATTCTGTCAAATACCACTAAATACAACGCACATCACAAGGTCCCAGGAAATTACTGTGTGCACTGCACCTTAGGAACATCAGTTCCTCGAACCTAGCATCCGGCAGCAGACACCTGTCAGGCCTGAATATTCAGTTAAATTTTTGTCACGTACAAAATCATACACAGAAAAATGTGTCGTGAAATGCTTATGACTGTCCTAAAAATTGAACAACAAAAACTATTAATATCAAGATGACAAGGGAGAAAAGATCTATAACTGTTTAAAGGACTTTATAGTTAGTCAAAATAAATATAAAAATTTAAAAATGTAAAAAAAGTAAAATTTAACATATAAAACAAAATAAAAATAAAACATAACATCCAGAAATGTATGTAAAATGAAGTATAAATGCAATAAGATGAAATAAATGCAGGTAATTTTACAGTAACACTATGTTAAGTGTCTGTAAGTGTAAAGTGACAAGTGTCTGTGTGCAACCATAAGCTGAGGTGGAATGTAATGTTTGTGTAGGTAGAGTCTACAGCGTTCAGGTACTGGTGTTGTGTTTCAGGTCCAGAACTGCCTGCAGGAAGAAGCTCCTCCTCATTCGCCCAGTGCTTGCTTTCAAGGAACGGAAACGTTTCCCTGATCGCAACAGTGAGAAGAGTCCATTGTTGGGATGGTTGACCGTCTTAAATAACTACATACTTCTCTAGTAATGGAAAACAGTCACTCTTCATGACATTGGGAATCCTGTCATAATTACAAACATACTTAAAATATATAAATTAAAAAGACACCCATGTAGTGATGTAATTGGTGATTAAAATTCAAAGCAAATAAAATTAATACAAGATGTAATTGGAATAGATTTTCCCTCTGATTACAATTACATGAGCACATACCAGAGTCCAATTACCAATGTTTTCCATTTTTCAATTACACCAATTGTAATCAATTACGTTATTGATCCCAACCCTGGTCGAATGTGTACTGAAGTGGACGCAGTATTACTAAACCCGGAAGGGAACTGCATGCCAAATGACTAAACACCACCAGTGCAGACCAAGAATCACCAAGGCTAACTTCTCAATGGAATTTTGCACCATCTCATGTTAAAAAAGCCTTCCAAATCCAGGGACCACATGAAATTAGAATGACCACATTTTCACAGAATTTTTTATTTATTTAAAATATTCTATGGGATAATTGTTACTACCAAGCTCAATGCACTGGCTGTGCTTACAGGCTCCATGCTAACATTTTTACATTAACACAGACAATTCTCTATTCGAGCTGTCAGTTACTACACCATAGGTGTCAAACTCTTGGCCTGCGGGTGAAACCCGTCCCATCGACTGATTTTGAGGCCCTCAAGCGCTTCAAGAATATGATTATTGTACATTCTTTGCATCAACCATTACCATGAAACATTATCCTTCCTCTATGTGAGAGCAACCTGTTTCAAGTAAACAGCTTGTCATTCATGACTCAAGATAGCATTCCAGAAATGCTGGAATGTGAAAAGCAAAATTATGATTCCATGCGGATTTCAGGGTCACCCTTATTCAGCCCTCAACTATCTCCAAATTTAGTTACGTGGCCACCAAAGAAAATTATTTCAACACCCCTGTATTACGCCAATCATTCCAGCACAACATGGGCCATTTATGACCAGAATATTCTGGTTCCTCACACCTTTAGTGAAATCCAAATTAAAGTCCCTCATGCACAACTAAGTGTTGGTTTAAAAAAAACATGGTAAATTGTTTTTCGAGTAATATAAGCCATCTGTAATTGCTACTATGAGGTGTTTTGAAAGTTTATCGCAATACTTTTCAGCTACAGTGCCCAGCTACAGGAAAGCACAGAGTATTACTACAGAGTGTAAAGATGCAGAAGTTAGAGGCAGCACAACACAACTTGACAGCATAAAAGGTAAAGCCAGTGCCAACACTGTGGATCTGATACCAGGTAGAAAAAAAAAAACACAAAGTGTTGGGAGTGTTAGCATGTAAAGGTAGTTAATCAGTTGAAAGGGACCACACAGCCTCAGACCAACCATCAGCTATACAGGAAAGCAAAAATGTTCAATTATAATACACATCCTTTAAATCTACATAGTTTAAGCCCTATTCAGACAGGATTCAATTCGCTCAAGTTCTTCACCCAACTTCCTGTTTTCAAGCTGGACCTCAGAAATATACTTCCATTCCAATCCACCCCGGCACTCGTGTTCTCCAGCCTCTCCTAAGAAACTAGAAATGCATTCTTGTCACAAAACACTAGGCGTATCCCCCACGTGGCCAACTGCAGCGTCTAGGTTGTTAACATGAATTTTTGATGAACTGACCTCTGACCTTGGAAAAATAAGTCAAGGTGACCCCGAATCAGTAGGCTGGTAGAGCAGGCCGTAGGGACCATTCAACAAAAATCAAATAAATCCATAAAGAAATTACACTGCTAGCACGTTAACGAGAAGCGTCTGCGGCAGCGGTGGATGCAGTGGCGGCAGACAGCCCCAGAAAACATTACCCTCTACACTTGAAAGGGATACAATTATAGGTCTACGATTCACCACCTGATCCATGTAGTCTCATCCAGATACAGATCCATAACATTTTATAAAGAGATGTTTAGGTGCCAGTGCTTGCTATACTCAGCCTCGTCACAGATCTGCATGTTATTCCTATCACTTTCTGAATCGCTAAGCGTTTCACTACATATTGAACCGTGTATGATTTTGTATGTGACAAATAAATTTGAAGTCTTAACCTTTTCATGATAACCTGCTTTTATTGTAGGCTGCATTTTGGTTTAATTGTCGAGTGGCTCAATGTAGCGTACAACCTTGCAGACAAACCCAGATTAAAGACCGATTTTAACTGACAACGATCAAACAGTTCTCAGGACTCACCAGTAGTACTCAATGGGACCCCCCCACCACCAAAGCCAACATACCGTCAAAGGCTCATTTCAGTTTGCATTCGCAAGGCCAGTATGAACACTGCATAAGCTCACTAGCAGTTGGTATAGCAATTACACTTTTGCCATCAAGAAGTTCCCAGAGTTCCTGCTCATATACGACACGGTTGTGCTGGTGCAGCAGGTCCAAGTACTACCAGGCCTATATGTTAATGCAGCATACTGACCGAGTTACTGCTTGTGCCTGCTGCATGAATATACACACATCTCTCATGATTCTTGTTCTGGAAAAGAACAGGAGCTAAAAAAAAAAAGTCTCCAACAGAAAAGCATTTGCCCAACCATCTTGAATTGTTTAAACCTAACTGATGTCACAGCCATTCATGGCTCAGAGAGCACAAGTGTCCAGGCTCTCAGAAGGAGAAACTGAATAGTCCCTCTTCCCTGCCAATCACAGCAATAACTGGCCAATCATGGATGTTCAAGAGCTCAGGCACACAAGCTTGGCTAAGAAAATCGTTTTTCCCCCCCCAAAGAGTTTTTATACACCACCCACAACATCATAAGAGCAGCAGTTTGAAAATATGCAGTCTGCTGGAACCACACAGTGGCGTTCGCTCTCCCCGGTTGGTAGCTGTCATGTGATGGTAAAAGCTGTCCAACATGTCTAACTAGGGCAAGAAATCCCATCCACCCATAAAAGAAAAAAAAGAATTATTAGAACTTTAAATCCTGCAGCACAAGCACCTACAACATTTCTAAGAACTTTAAGGCACCCATCATATAAAATTTAGGCTGTAGGTCTATGATTCTCAAGACATCACAGGTAAGGTAAAGGTTTCGATTTACTCACATTCTTGCAGAAACACTACACTATTAAAAAAAGACCAGCAAAAATAGGAAAATATTTAAATCCAAATACAGTACCAACTTTATATTAAACCACCAACAAAAAGTTAAATAAATCAGCTCATTAAATTTGGCTTTTAACTTTAAAATCAGACAAAAATTAGCCTTTAATTAAAAAAAGAAAAGTCATGATATTGACACTCAAAAATGTGCATCACTTAAACACGATATTGATATTCGATCACATCGCCCAGCACTTCTATAAAAGCAGGGGTGGAATTTTGCAAAATTAAGCTACTGGCTGACGGAGTAGTGAAATTATGAAAATACAGTCCTCCTTCATATTTATTATTTAAAAACACTATCTTTGCCTATTAGATTTGTCAGGTCACCAGCAGGATGACTTGCTAGCTAATTTCACTCAACCTACAAATTTTTGACTCGCCATAGGGCCATCAGACTAGTGTTAATTTTCACTCCGGTAAAAGGGACTTGGAAATGTGCTAGATTTTCTGTGTTTAAACACACCGATTCCCTTAATTACGAAAATCTAGCTCTCCCAGGCCTGTTTAAGAAAAGCGAAACGTAACTGTACTTTCAAAGATTCAAGGTGATACAACTACAGTTAATCGAGACTGCCGTCCGCTACACAAAGGGGTCCAAAATCGACGACCTGCAAAATACTTCATTTCAATAACTTTGGGGGGGGAAAAGTCCAAGCCCTTATATTTAACAACCTTAAACACATCAGTTCTTTATATAAGCAAAAACACTGCTTTCAAGTTAACTTCAGACAATCACTACACCAGGAACCCATACTCCAGAAGTCCCTCGTTTTTATATACAAGGCTAGTCAACCTTCAGCTAGCTTAAAAAATATTCAGGATTACTCGGTTGAAGAAACTGAACAGATTCATGTACAAACACAAAAACGGGTGTTAATCACCTTTATTGCACTTTTAATGACAATATAAAGTGTTTTACTCTGATATCAGGAATTCTATATACTCGGGGATGAGTAGTAAATAAAAACATGAAGGAAAATCCCAAACTCTACTGGTTAAAGCTTTGTGTAGCCTGTTCAGTTCTTTATTTATTAGGAAATCTTTTTCCAGAAATTCCAGAAATTAATGTTCTGCTGGCAGTCAGTCGGTACACACTCGATGAACACACTAAAATGACAAGCACACACTGATTACTGCTGCAGTTTTAATCAACTCACACGAGTCATGAGAATCTCAAAATGAAACGCGAGCGAGTCTGCAGCACCAGTGACATCGCGCTCATTACATTACACTACTACACTCCGGTGGTGCAACATTCATCTCAAACGTCTTTACCAACACCAATAAAAGAACCCTGAGCTCAAACGACTCTAAATAAGATTTTTCACTTTAAAACAATCTGAAAACAGTAAAAGGATTTCACTGGTTGTTGAATTCTTTGAAGTCAAAAAATAAAAGTACTCCATTTCAAATTCCTTTACATGTTACATACACACACATTTCCTTTACATGGTATATATTTATATATACATATATATTTTCAACTTTTACTAGAGTGCTGGGCTCATGAGGGTGTTGTGGGTGTGCCACCATGCAATGACCCCTGGGCAAGGTCTTAACCACAAGTGTGCCTCCCAACAGATTTACCCTTACATACTGCATGCAAGAGACAGCTGTGGTTATGCAATTATAATTTTAACTTACTTGCAGTACACACACTTGTGTACGTTAGGTTTGACAGACAATTTTGTTTTTAGACCTCAGTATTTTTAAAACTAATTGAGGCCTGCCCTGTAAAACCTTTAATCTGAACTGCAAATGTTTGCTTCAGTATACATGCATTTTAACCTGTAGCCTAAGTGTGTACAAATTAAATGTGCAGAATGTAGCTTTAGACTACACAAAATTGTTGGTGTGGAGGAAAAAAACAAAACAAAAAACAATTACATACATTATATATATATATCCCACATTCTACTTTAAATGCTTTCAACAAATACATATTGTATCCACACTTTTCTGATAATTTTTCACATTTTAACAAGTGCATAAATATAAACCTTCATCATGTTACATGAGGGACAACAGTCTGAATAATACCGACATGTAAGGAGGAACATACAGCAAGTCATTCTATTGTAAAATAAACCCCAAGAGTGACAAAAAAATCTTCAATCACCCTATCGTGGTTTATTTTACGATAAAGACTGCTCGCTCTACATTACACCCAGCTTATTACCCTTCTACCCACCAACTCAATGAACATTGACAAAAATATTGATTTAAAAGTGATTTTATTGATTTAAAAATGCTTTCGGGTCCACTTATGTGATGCATGGCAAGTCGGCTATGGAGGATGACTGAATGGTCATGTGACTTTCTTGGCAACGCATCATGGCAGCCATTTTTTGCGTGCAGACATGCTGCGCTGTGAGAATTGTCAGGAGCCAAGCTGTCCTGATACATTTTGAACTCATGCATACTTTAAACAAAAAAATTAAAAAAAGGACAGGCCAACTAAGTGACTCTTGCACTTGTGACTCCTGGTGGAAAGCGGCATGGTTTTCACCCCTTTCAGAATGATGGGCCAGGTTGCCACATAACTGACGTCATAGCAACTTAACGATTTGGACTTTACGGCTCTGGTCAACAGTCAACGTACTCTGACATCTCAGATTCTCAGGTGAGCTATATGACTGCTGGCTAACATGACAACCTTTAATTTGAACTCTAAACAAAATGGTGTCTGTTTATTTTCACTCTTCACATGATTCGTGGCATTATGCTGACATCCTCCATACAGAAATAAGACAGAATACAGCAATTAACCAAGCAGAATTAAGTATTTGAAGAAACTTAACCTAAAAAAATAAAGCAACCTTCCCCACCTCCTATTTACCATACCTTATACATATAGAACATTATTCGAATATGTGGATACAGCAGGAGGTCAGTTTTCTTCATGTCCATTAGGTGACGTGGAGAGCACAGAAAAGTTAAACGTGATGTGCAGCGAGCCAGTCCGACTGAGCTACACAAACAAAGTTGTGTGAAATGTGGCACATAAGGAACTACATTGACATTTCACAAGAGTCAATCCGATGACTAGCAGTATAGACCTGCTTGAGTAATAGTTTGAATGGTGATATTTTAAACTCATACAATCATGGAATTTTGTTAAGTGGCACCAAAATCCCTCATGTGCTCAAAACATTTTGCAGTAATCTAAAACGTTTCCACCATATGAGATTTTTCGCAAATATCAAATTCACCAAAAAAAATTGACTTATTTTAATAGAATAGCAGCAACATGGATCATGAGTTAAAACACTAGCTATATTCTGAAAAATGTCCAAATTCTCATGTCTGGGCATCATGTATTACCAGCACAAAAACCCCAAAAATCGACCAAAATCTCCAAACTCCCAAAAATATCAACTTACTAAACCATTAACAAAACTCATTAAAACACTCCTACGCTCTCCAAAAATAAGATCAATGAACTTGGATGACTGTTTTTATTTTTTGTCATACCTGGATTAGTTGGTGTGATACTCACCACTGTTCTGTGAATGGCTGTTACCATAGAAACCATAGCATTAAATCAAGTAAAAAAATATATCGAGTGAAAAGTGTGGAGATCTGTACAGCACTAATGTATATTCAACCAGTATATACACTTCATGGGTTCTATGCAATCTGATTGGCTCTCAGGATAACAGATTATCATTCTTTCAAGAGATTCTCGCTTCTGATTGGTGAGAAGTCATGACATTGTTGTGCAACATAACGTGACCACCTAATCTGAAAATCTTTATTAAAGCATTCTGGAATTTCACATGATATGGAAAATTACTTGGTCTCCTAGGGTGTTCACTGCCCTGGCCAAACAACCCCTGGAATAAATTATTCTTCGCCTCATTCAATAGCTGAATTTTAGCCAACTTGCCGAAGATTTGAAAACAAGAAAAAAAGCTTAAGGTTCACATTGATCACTGATTCTGAAATCCCAGAAGTTTAAAATGGTCCCAAAAAAACACACAATACAGCCTTCACATTTCTCCTTACATCTGAGAGCATGCGACCATTACCATCTTTTTCTAATGTTTCCGTGTAGTGTATACTAAAACATTTATTCCCCTCAGGCTCAGTGGATATCACTTATTATATACTGACACTGGAACTACCTTTCAAAAAATATCCAATATTGTGTCTCAATAATCTTATTTCTACCTAAAAACAACTTGGTGTTGCAAACATGTTAGCGCTTTAAAAAGGCACGTGACGTCATCAAACCGAATCGCCACAAAATTAATAAAATATTATAAATAAATCCCCATTTCAGCTAAACGTGTAACTAAACTGGACTTTAACACCTGAGTATACAACTCATACAAATATCTGTACAGTACGCCGATTAGTTCATAAAAAATTGCATAAATTAAGGAATATTTGCTGGGTGCAATTCTAAATTAGTGTGTACTAGAAATGTAGTGCACAAGACTGTGCAAGGAACACAGCAGCGTCACTACCTACGTAGTGCACGTGTGTACAAAACGAGGTGGTGGTTAAAATACAGTCTACTGGTGTTAAAAAAAAAAAACACCAGTTCATCTGCAAATTTCGAGCTTTTTGGTTACAACTCTATCAAGAAGCATCCCAAATTCAAAGCAACATCAAAAAAAGTACTTTTTGTCCCCCCCAGTTAGTTTTATTACTTATGTAGCAAGGAGCTAAACCCGGGAGGACGCCACAAACTTAAACCTCCGATTAAAACACACACACACGCTAATTAAACACCACCGTTTAACCGGTCAAGGGCTTTTCTAACAAACCAACTTTCCTTCGGGTTTCTTACCTTTTTATTAGAAGTAAGGCACAGCGTCCTTTTTTAAGTTTTAAATGCCGCTCCAAAAAAAAGCCCAAGAAGGATTCCCAGTGAAAGCAGTGGCGCGAAAAAGCGACGAGCCTAAATAAACTGGCATGTTAATTAGCCAATCAAGAGACAAACGACTGCGCCAATTCGCCAATCAGAACATAACAACAGAGTTCTTCCATGTCGTGATTGGCACTGTAATTAAAAAGTAGGCGGGATGAATGGTCAGTCATGATTATCCTGCCTCAGGTGTTTGGAGTCAAATCCTAAATTGAATCCTAAGTTTTGATTGGACAGAAAATACAACACTTTTGTTTAATAAATTTAATTATTAACAACAATAAGATCATGTATTGGGGTAAAATGCTTAATATTGAGTTAATGTGACCTGAAATTGCCTTTATCATTTTTTTTAATTAATGACTGTATGCTATAAAATAACGTAGCTTGTGGACAAAAAAAAAGAATCCTAAATGGATCACAAATATTTGCCATGAGTGAAATAATGAGTATAAAATAATCCAGTGGCCACAAAGTGCATACTAGTGTTAAATAATAAAAATTATTGTCCCTGACTGCACCATTATTATACACGTTTATTAGAAAAGCAAAGTGCTGTTTGAACCTGTCTAATAAAGTAAGTTTTTCAAATACAACAGCTTATACAGTATATTCAACTTCTATTCTATATGAAGCATCAAGCACAGATGCAACCTGAACACCACACCAAAGAATTCAACCATCGTTGGATTAAAAGATAAGGATTGATATGAGATTATAGTTTAGAAGCAGATACAAATAGATCAGTAAATACTATTGGACATCTATCATGTTTTCTAAGGAAACTTGCAGACTAATGTTTATTTTATTGAATTGCCTTATAGCAATGAAATGGAGGTGACCTCTGGGTTGAGCTGCTTTTTATCTAACAGTCCAATATATTATTTAAAAATGTGCACATGTTGTGGTTCAGGGGATCTTATCATATCTTGTTTTATCTCAACTCATCTATATTATTCCTTATATTTTAATAAAAAAGTAGGGTTAACATTAATTACAGGGGTTCAAAATATTAGTGATATAAATATTTATTCATATTTAGAATAAAACCATAAAAGGAAAATGCATTAAAATTTTAGCAATAAATATTGTTATGATCATCATTATTATTATTAGGATCAGTTGTATTATAAGGGTGTATGTTAGGGATATTAGGGATGGATATTACATACTGCATGCATGCTTTTCACACGATGCACGCGCCTCTCAGCATGCAAAATCAGCACAGCAAAACCACACACACACACACACACACCTCTACCATCTCAGGTCACAATTAAAGAAATGCATGAGTATTTTTTTTTTGAAGCAAAATTAAATAATCAGAGCTTACCGTGTGTATAAAGGCAAAGTTAGACGAGATGTCCAGAGAAAATTTATAAAGCCAATAATAAATAGAAAGCCACCGAGCTCGCGCTACACTGACCACAACCACCAATCCGCTTTCTCTTTATCTGCAACTCGGCAGCATGAAATACATAAATAAATAATAAACAATAAATTATAATAATAACAAACAAGAAGAACCAAGGCTCAAAATGATTCAAATGAAGTGTTTATTAAACACAAAAAGGGACAGCAATAAAGGACAGCGCAAAGCAGGGGAAGGGGGGGAAAGAAGCAGAAGGGAAAAAGAAAGAGAAAAAACAGAAAAATGGAGAGATGGCTGGATGGAGGGATTACAAAAAAGAGGCTGCGTGCTGCTGCTCTGCACCGAAGCGCCACATCGCTGGAGAAAGTCAAACATGCGGAGGAGAGAGAAAGCTCGCGCGACCATTTATACACACGCACACACACACGCACGCACGCACACACACACGCACGCACGCACGCACACACATACGTTCCAAAGAACCCTCCTCTACCATGATGTTTTCAAAGAGCACAACACGATTGGCTATTGCGTCCCTTTCTCGCGCCGTAGTCCCGCCCTTACTAAAAGATTATTGGCTTTCGGACTTGTCAATCGTCGCACTAGCGCTGGAGCCACCCTGCAGATAAAAAATAATGAATGAGACAAAAATCACAAGGACGCAAAAAGGCGAGGTGTGTAGAAAATTGACAGCCATTTCTTTTCTTTTTTCTTTTCTTTTTTCTTTTCACGCACACATTACATGTAACACATGCACATACTATTTTAATATTTGCTGTCAAACAGCAGACTGCATTGTGGGTATTCAGTTCCTGAATCATCAAAAGGTTGCTCATTTTCATTCATTCAGTCCTACTAAGGTCACGCGGACGCTGAAGCCTATCTCAGCCTACTCTGGGAGAAGGCGGGGTACACCTTGAACAGCTTGCCAATCCACCACAAGGCCAACAGACACACACAGCCCTTCACACTCACACCTAGGGGCAATTCAGAACAGCCATTTAGTCCACTGTGCATATCTTTGGATTGTTAGAGGAAAGCGGAATGTCCAGAGAAAACCCACGCAAGCATGAAGAGAACATGCAAACTCCACATAAAAGCACCCTCGCTTAGGTCAGGACTCGAACACAGGACCTTCTTGCTGTTAGGTGGACGTGCAAACCACTATGCCACCATGCCAGTCCATCATTTTCAATTTTACAGCAAACTCACAGTACATCCACAAATACTGTAGTACCAATGGTAAAAATAAACCAGCAAAAAAAAAAAAAAAAGATCTTGTTTTTGGGCCTCAGGATGATTAATGACATAATTTATCATAATTCATCCCGCCCAAAGCCTTGACTTCAATTCTGGGGAAAAACCAACTGCTAATCCCTACAGTTCAGCCTCCACTAACAATCCATGGAATAAAATGACCAGTTTTGTGCTTTTTATGGTCATTCATTTTAAAATGAGCATCTGCATCGCCTAAACGAAGTACATACGCAAAAATGATGCTGTAAGGATAACCAATACCACTAGTCTTTCAAGGATTTCTCAGTCGTAAATCGTCTTTTTATAGTCTATACAGTGACATCCACTACGCCTGCAGCTCATTATTGCTTTAGTATATACTTCACAAGAACACAAAATGCACACAAACCTCTTGTTCATTGTTTAATTCTTGTTCATGTTCTCCTCGTGCTTGGGTGGGTTTCCTCTTTGTACTCTGGTTTTGCCCCATAGTTAGAAGATGGACGTAAGATTCAACACTGAACAGCTCGCCAGGCCATTACAGGGCCAACAAACACACACAACCATTCACACTTACATCTTGTGGCAATTTGGAACAACCAGTTAGTCAAATGTGCAATTTTTTTGTACTGTTAAAGAAAACTGGAGTAGCCAGAGGAAACCCACGCAAACAAGGGGAGAACATGCAAACGCCATTGCCAAGCCTGGGACTCGAAACCCAGGTCCCTCTTGCTGTGAGGCAGACGTGCTCACTGCTAGCCACCGTGCCACCCATCTTAATATGTGTACACAAAATCAAAAAGGTAAAACCTAATAACACACTTTTGGCTGTATATTTTTGGTACATATATTATGGCCTGAAGATAGCTGGTAAGACAGAAATACGTGGGATAAATGTGCCCAAGTCTGCTTTTTAATCAACAACAAAAACATTAGCATTTAGAGATACCAGAGATAGCATAGGCTCCTATTGCATTAGCATAAGGACATTTCTCTTGCAGCCACACTTCTGAAAATTATCCCACAGCTGATTTTAACAGCATACAAACACCACCACTTTGTTCTCCACTAAAATCCTGTTTCACTGAGCAAGGATGGGGCAAGACGGCGCCGAAGCTGGAGGAATCAAGTGAGCATGAGTAGACGTCAAGAGCATTGGCTACCCAGAAAACATCACAATCGGATTATGTTTTTTTTTAAGAGGAAAACACTTGGTAGGCGTGTCTTCTGAGCCATAGACATGATCTAACTGAATCTAAGTAGGTCAGAGTAGGAACTGGAAAGGCTCCTAGTTTCACTGAAATCAGTGGTGCGTCCAGATATTTACACCTGGCATAACAAATACGGGCTTGGACTGTATGTCGGAAAATGTAAAAGCGTTTTATATTCATAGAATACAAATACCAGAATTTTTATTGCATCCACTTTTTAAACCTTATACAGGTAGATGGAAAAGTTTCTTCATGGTCCTCCTGGTCTTTGGTAGGCATTCCACAGTAAACCAGCTGTATGTGTGAGTGTGAATGGCTACAATGGAGTGGCTAACTGTTAAGGGTATATCCGCCTTCATCCAGGGTTCCTGAGATAGGCTCCAGCCTCCCTGCGACCCTAATAGGAGTAAGTGGTTCAGAAACTGAAGAATGAATGATGCAGAATGCGTTCTGGCCAGAAATACAAAAAATTGCCATATTTCCTGGGTGGGAATGATGGCATACTGTGGGACAGGAGTGTTCTTTAGCCTTTGTATACAGAAGAGGGTTGATAGCACTTTACTAAGAGTATGTTAGGATGCCTTATGGCTGGTGTTTCCTTCATTTGCTGTTGGAATTATGGTAAATATGAGTTGCTGACTTGGAAAATTCACATGAACATCCCCTCAAGTGGCAGTGCGGAGTGGGACATTCGGAAATAGTTTTGATACCCAAGATGACTTGTGTAATTTTTTATTATTAACTATTTAGCTATTAGCACCTATTGTTAGCTATTGATTGTGTACTTCAGTTTAATGATGATGAGGCTAATGATGATGATGATGATGATGATGATGATGATGACGACGACACTCACTTCTGACACACGAATGGAATGTGTGTTGAACGCACTAATGGAAGAAACCAAACTTCCCCAAAGACAAAGAGTTTATTATTAGAAGGCAGAAATGAATACTTTGCCATGACTGCAGTGGAAACTTTTCAGCTGAATCTAATGGAAATCTTCATTTAGCAGCAGACACTTATTTCATAACATATATTTTGTACTGACATTTACTCTCTATATAGTGAAGTGTAAGTCAACTGTGAAAGCGAATGTGAAAATGTGCTTTTTGTAAGAATTATTGTGTACCTGCAGTACAAGCATCTATTTCCATCTTTTGTTGAACTGGAATTGTTAAAAATATCATTCATTCATTTGCCAAACCCCTAAATTCTACTAGGGTAGCAGGGAGGTCCTCTTAGCCCTCTCTGGATGAAGGCATGGTACACCCTGAACAGCTCGCCAGACCATCACAGTGGCAGCACACACAACCATTTACACCCTCTCTCACACCTACATACATGTCTTTGGAGTCTGGGAGGAAACCAGAGTACCTGGAGGAGGCACATGCAAGCATGGGGAAAACAAACTCCACACAGAAATGCCCTCGATGAGTCCGGGACTCTACCCAGTACCTTCCTGCTGTGACGTGATGAGACCGATGATAACTAGTATGCTAATGTACCGCCCTGAAAAATAATTGTATATAATTAGAAAAAAATATATATAATTATCATTTTAGTACAGATCTGCTTTCCTGTGCTGCTGTCATATAAAATAAATTTATTAATAAACAACTTCTGACCAATCAAAATCAAGAATTTAAGGGCGCCAAGGAAGGATGGCGCACTTGAAATAATGGAAAAAAATTTAAAATCAGCCATATTTCTTCAGTGGCCTCTCTGCTTCATTAAATGCAATATAATTTTTCACAGTCCATTAAGACCAAACTGTATTTATGTTTCAGGGTGAATCATTACCAGGAAATTAGTGAGATGGCTTTCATGGGACTTGTTACTGTAAAGGTAATATCAGATGCAATAGATAGAGTTTCAAAGGACATGTTACAGAGGACACCACACACGCACCCACACACACACACACACACACACACACACACACACAAAATATTGGACTTTTATATATATATATATATATATATATAACAGCCCTTAAACAGCCCTTTGAAATAGTAAGGACCAGCCAAAAGGTCCTTTATTTCCAAAAGCATCCTCTGTTCCTTTAAAACCAAACACACACCTTTTGGGTACCTTGATTGACCACGCAATCTTGTGTGTGTATCTTTGTGGGGACATTCATTGATATAATGCATTCTCAGTATCGTTACCCCAAAGTTAACCATCATACCTAATTGCCAAACCCCAATGGTCACCCTAACCTAAACCTAAACCTCATTTCATCCTCAACCCTAAAAACAAGTCTGAAACAGCCCTTTGATGAAGGGCATTCCCTAGCCCCAGAAAACACCCCATATCCTCTACTGCCCCCAAATATTTCACATAACACAGAATAGAGAAACATACATATAGTGTGGTAATTGACTTTTCTTTTTTTCAACACATGGGTCAATGATCAAACATACACATATAAAAACTCTTCTTTTATAGTCCAGTTCATTGAATTTGGCTACCCTCAGGGGTCGAAGATCAACTTTCCCTTGCCTGTACGTCTTTGAAAGCACAACGCGCGGCCGTCACATTCAGCTCTCGGCGAGGGAGGTGAAAAGTCAATAGCGGTTGCACTAATGCGTTATCATGCTCTGCATCCAGAGAAGAGCAGCATTAGCATGCTCTGAATGTGAGACAGGTGATTAGAGGAAGTGCATGCTCAGGGAAGGAACAAGTGTCAACAATCATCCTCTGACACCGCAAGACGAGATAATGGGCATAATTGCAGTAAAACAATGCTTTTCAGGCACCCTTACCTTGGTACACGCTGACATCTCAGACAGCAAAGTGAGAAATGACACTCAGATAAAGATATTTTCATAAACCGAGCCTTTTCTCTGATATCGTTTGATAAAATAAGCCTTGATTTATGCCGGCTGGGAAATGGAAATGCTACCAAAGCAGTTTTACAACAGAATATGTTTCGACACTAATCCCAGGTTCTTCATCTGATCTACTAAGTCAATACTGTAACATGAATCCAGCAGCTTTGACTTTCTCCTGCTAAAGATTTCAACAGAGCGAAATGACATCACACTTCATCGATCGTTTGGCAGGATCGTCATATTTCAGCCAGCTGGGATTAAAACATGGGGGGATAACAAAGAGATAAATAGTTCAGGGTGTACCCTTCCTTTCCCCGCTGTTGGCTGAGATAGGCTCCAGCCTACCCTTGACCCTGGGTGGAGTTCAGCAAATAACTGAGTGCGTAATAAATGTATACAGACACTTAATTGGGATTTTTAAAAATATCATTCGCACTCATGACTGGTTAGCGTCTCACAGTTGACGGTGGGGTGAGAGTATGTCATTACTCCCATCCACCATACATGGCAAATTTTTGTATTTCTGTCCAGAAGGATGTTTATTCATTTATTCATCCATTCATTTGCTGAACTGCTTAATCCTACAAGGGAGGCATGAGCCTATCTCAGCCATCTCTTGATAGTCCATTGCAGGGCCTACACAAACAAACACAAAACCATTTACACCCACATTCACATGTAGGGGTCATTTGGAAAATTTTTGGAGTTCCAAAAAGCCTAATATGCACGTCTTTGGACTGTGGGAGGAAACCAGAGTACCCGGAGGAAATCTATGCAAGCACAGGAAGAACATGTATAAATTCAAATTGGAACACCCTTGCCAAGTAACCAAGAACCTTTAGCCTAGTTCACATGTAAGCAATCATGGCCGAATGTACAAGCAAATTTTAGTTTGAGGGTAATTGAAAATATTTTTGGAGGTAGTTGGTCGGATTTGTGGTAAATGGTCCATTTTTGTGGTTTCGGAGCCGCTCAAAATTTGGTGCAAATTAAGTGTGGCTCGAATACGAGCAAAGCGCTACGGAAGCAGTTTGGCCCTTTTTTAAATCCCCAGGTTTAATTATTCAAAACCTCTAGCAGGTAATTATGCTCCAATCTGACGTGGAATCAATGCATCGTGGATGGAAGTGCAGGTTTTTCATCACCTTCCTCTTCATCCCTCCTTCTCCTCATCACTCCACTTTATAATCCTCTTCAACACCACTCATACCCTTTATTATTCTCTTTGCTTGGACTCCTGCAATCGCTCTTTACGGCTATATTTAGCATCAGTTATTAGCTAGCATATCTTCGGGCATCCGTATTTTCCACAGCAAGAGGGTCCTTACAACCTAACAGCCATTTCAAAAGAGTATGATTAGTCCATGTTAATAAATCAACAACAGTGAGTCCTTAAATATATTTTCTTGTTCCCCCCTGACCCCCACCCCCCAGTTTTTCTGGGTAATGGAACTAAATGATCTCATCTATTGTGCATATATGACTCATTGTAAGGGGAGGTGGAAATCCCACAGTACCCATAATGCATAGCTAATGGGGTATCTGGATGATGTCATGAAGCATGAGATCAGACTAAAATATGTCATGCACTCCCCAAGAATCCTCCCCATCCCACATGATAGTGATAGAAAAGAAATAAACACACATCATGCGAATGCTGTAGGTGAGAACACACACATGCTCGTTGGATTTATTTTGTCGATTCCTTTTGATGTGTGTATGATATGGCTGTTAACTGAATGAAGCCTCTGTTTGAGAAAATAAAGCACAATTAGTTGTCTTCAGGATGTGCTGATTGCCTGTGAAATGTGTTTAAGTATCATCTGCTGTGAAGCCCACTTCATTCAAAAGCACTTCGGCTTTTTCACGCCAACTGAGACGGGAATACATTAGCCATGACTCCACTGTAGTCCCTGAAAGCTGCCTGAGCTTTGTGGAAAGCTGTGATAAGTAAGAGATGTAGGAAGAACAGAGGATGTTGATAAAACTGATTGAAGAGGACACCAGTCAGCATCATTTTAGTCAAGTGACTTAAATCCAAGAGTTATGTCAATATTTAAATTTAAGTTACACATCGGCGGGATAATGATTAGCATGCCCCCGTTACAGCAACCAGGTCCTGTGTTCGAGCCACATGCCCGGTGAAAACATGAAAATAATTCTGTGTGGGGTTTGCATGTTTTCCTCTGCATGCTTTGGTTTTTTCCAACAGTCCAAAGACATGCATATTAGGCTAACTGGATATTTACGAATTACTTTAGGTGTGAGTATGAATGATTGTGTGTGTGTTCGCCCTGCAATGGTCTGGCGAACTATACAGGGTGTACCTCACTTCACCCAGAGTCTGCTGGGATGGGTGCTAGTCTCCCCACGACCCTAATTAGGTTTAAGCGGCTTAGAAAATGAATGAATGAATTATAATTATTCAGGGGTGGCACATTGGCATAATGTTTTGCACTTCCACCTCACAGCACAGAGGCCCTGTTTTCGAGCCTCATGCCCAGCGAAAGTGTTTCTATGTGGAGTTTGCATGTTTTTCCAGTGTACTCCGGTTTCCTCCCACAGTCAAAAGATAAATAGATCAGGCTAATTAACTCTTCCAAATTGCCCTCTAGGTGTGAGTGTGAGTGCGAATCATTTTGTGTGTTGACCATGTAGTTGTCTGGTGAGCTGTTCAGGGTGTACTCCGCCTTCACCCATTGTTGGCTGTGATAGGATCCAGCTTCTTTGCGACCCTAGTTGGATTAAGCGGTTCGGCAAATAAGTGAATGGGTGAGTGAATGAGTTTCTATTCCATTCCTGCTATGCACATAAGTCTGGAATAGTTTTTGTCCTATTGGAATTGCACTTAGTGTTTCTAAGTGATCTATGACATGAAAGGTGATGAAGAGGTTACAACATACTTCAGAGGCTATAACACTCATGTTCCTCAACATGAACATATTTTAATGTGTAATAACCCAACCATGCTATCAGCTGATTTAACTCTCGTGGCCAGTTTTTAGCCAATGACATCAGTCACCCATCAGCACACACTATTCCACATGCCATTAATGTACACTGAGTAGATATAAGCTGTCTAGAGTCTTATAATAACAGTTTATTTCTCTCTTTAGTTTGCCAGTGTCTTTGAGGAGAATTAGAGATTAATGAGCATTTTCCCTCCAGTCCGTCGTATTGATCGATTCCACCGAGTCAAACAGACAGATCCACAAGATTAATGCTGCCCGATTCACCCGGCTAGATTAGCATTGATTTCCATTCCGCTGGGGAAAAAAGGAAGAGGAAACAGTGTTCCATATTTATAATGGAAAAAAAAATGGGGGGGGGGGGTGCGGGGGTGTTTGCGAAGGACGTGCTAGAAGGAAGGAAAGTTATCTGTGAATCATATTCAGTCCTGAGTAAAAAGTGGACCTTGAAATCAAGGACAGCATTATCTCATGCAAGTGATCTATTCTGTAATTAACGTTAAGGCTGATGATTACGGAACAGAGAGAAAATGAAACTCTAGTATTTGATACCCCTTAGTTTATTTATTCATTCATTTTCTAAGCTGTTTAATCCTAATTAGGGTTGCGGGGAGGCTGGTGCCTATCTCAGCCGACACTGGGCAAGGGCGGGGTGCACCCTAGACAGCTCACCAGGCCATCGCAGGGTCAACACACATACAACCATTCACACTCACACCTTGGGGCAATTTGGAACAGCCAATCAGCCTACTGTGTATGTGTTCGGACTGTGGGAGAAAAACGGAGTACCTGGAGGAAACTCATGCAAGCATCATGCAAACTCTACACAGAAACACCCCATGCCTGGGAATCGAACCCAGAACCTTCTTGCTGTGAGGCAGGCATACTAACCACTGCACTACGGTGCCACCCATATACACTATATTGCCAAATGTATTCACTCACCCGTCCAAATAATTGAATTCAGGTGTTCCATCATTTCTATGGCCACAGGTATAAATTCAAGCACCTAGGCATGCAGACTGCTCAGTCAATTACAGCATGGTAACAAGATGGCACCAGTGCAACAAGTTCAGCTGTAAAATTTCTTCGCTACTATATATTCCACAGTCAACTGTCTGTAGTATTATAAAAAAGTGGAAGCAATTGGGAAACAAAGAGGTAGGCCGTGTAAAATGACACAGTGGGGTCAGCGGATGCTTAGGTGCATAGTGCGCAGAGGAGTCAATCTCTACAGATCTTCAAACTTCAGATTAGTTCAAGAACAGTGTGTAGAGAGCTTCCTGGAATTGGGTTTCCATGCATACATTACCAAGTTCAATGCGAATTGTCGGATTCACTGGACTCTAGAGTAGTGTTCTCTGGAGTGACGAACCACACTTCTCCATCTGGCAATCTGATATACGAGTCTGGGTTTGGGGGTTGCCAGGAGAACGGTACTTGTCTGACTGCATTGTACGAGTCTAAAGTCTGGTGGAGGAGGGATGATGGTGTGGCATTGTATGTCAGGAGCTGGTCTTGGCCCCTTAGTACCAGTAAAAGGAACTCTGAATGCTTCAGCATACCAAGAGATTTTGGACAATTTCATGGTCTCAACTTTGTGGGAACAGTTTGGAAATGGCCTCTTCCTGTTCCTACATGACTGCGAACCAGTGACAAAGTTTGGTGTGGAAGAACTTGACTGTCCTCAACCCAATAGAATACCTTTGGGATGAATTAGAGCGGAGACTGCAAGCCCGGACTTCTTGTCCAACATCAGTGTCTGACCTCACAAATGCACTTCTGGAAGAAAGGACAAAAATTCGCATAAACCTTGTAGAACGCTTGCCCAGAAGAGTTGAAGCTGTTATAGCTGCAAGGGGTGGGCCAACGTCATATTAAACCCTATGGATTTAGAATAGGATGTCACTTAAGTTCATATGTGTGTGAAGATGAGCGAATGAGCGAATACTTTTGGCAATATAGTGTGTGTGTATGTATGTATGTATATAGCCCCAGCATCCCTGTGACCCTAGTAGGATTAGTCAGTTTGGCAAATGAATGAAGGCTTGCCTCACAGCAAGAGGGTCCTGGGTCTGATTCCTGGGCTCAGCTGGGGCGTTTTTATGTGGGGTTTGCATGTTTTTCCCATGCTTGTGTAGGTTTCCTCTGGGCACTCCGGTTTCCTTCCAAAAACATTTACAGGAGGCTCATTGACTGTTCCACATTGCACTTAGGTGTGAGAGTGAGTGTGAATGGTTGTATGTGTGTCGGCCCTGCAATGGTCTGGGGAGCTGTTCAGGATGTACCCCACCCTTGGCTGAGATAGGCGCCAACCTCCCCGCAACCCTAATTAGGATTAAGCGGCTTAGAAAATGAATGAATGAATAAAAATCTCTCAGTTTG
>JBCNYG010000011.1:13422316-13437513 GCA_039654305.1 Porochilus rendahli | reverse complement strand
TCTACATTACGCTTAGTACCGGATGGATACATAAATGTTGATTTCTTATTTTAATTAACCTAAAAAAACCGAGATTTTAATGAATTATCCATATTTTCCACAAGCAATATTTTCTTTTCTTTCCTTGAAATTGTTGTGTAAAGTTTATACTGTTCCGTAAATCAGCCTAAGCCCAAACAAATTTCTGGCCAAGGCGTAAAGTTTAGTTAATTAGTCTCCCTGCTGTGGTTTGTGACTCATAAGTACATACTGACTGTTGGGAGGCTTGTTAAGGGAAAGAAAATCAATGACATTTGAAGGCCAAGGCACGCCTCGAACAGATAAATCAGATAAAGAGCCAGAATGAGGAAAAATATATATATCTTTTGGAATGGTTATAACATTTCAAGGTGCTTTCTATACTTATGGATACAGCACACAGATGGATATATGGATTTGGAAGTGTTAGTGGTTTCTTTTCTTAAGATTTAGGTACTAATTCCATAGGGGGTATAATTTTTTTATTTTTTTTATAAACTCTTTTTTTTCAACTTTCATTTTATTTCATTTTTCGAACCACTTTATCCTTTATTAGGATCGTGAGAAGGTTGAATCCTTATTTAGGAATAATTTAAGTTTTTGTAATAATTAATGAATATATATTTTTTGTATTTAAAAAGTCATTATTAAAAGTTTGTTAATAGTATAAGCAGTTGTGTTCACTGACAGCTCTTAAGAAAATACTCGTTATTTTTTTCCTCTTGAATTAAAAAAAAGATGTATAAAGTTGATTTATTCAGAATGAACATGATTAAATGATTTTTATGGAGAAAAAAGCCCTTCATGCTGCATGTAAAGCAGCCATAGCAGCATTTTGCTGTTTGATGTCATCTAAGCTGAATGCTGGCAGTGTGATTTGATGGAAATCTGTTATATCAGCCATCCATCCATTATCTACCACTTCAACGGGTGAGAGGTGGGGATTCACCTTAAACAAGTCGCTTTATCAATCGCAGACATAGACACAAATAGCTAACAAAACTAACAGACACAAATAACTTTTCACACTCACATTCACACCTATGGGGAGTTTAAAGTAGCCAATTGACATAATGTGCATGTGTATAGACTGTACAAGGAAACCAGAGTAAACACATTTAAACAGAAAGGTTCTTCGCTCTCATTTGAACCAGGACATTGCTCCTGTGAAATGAAACTGGAGAAACTGGGGTTTTCTGTGTGGGGTTTGCATGTTCTCCCTGTGCTTGCGAGGGTTTCATCTGGGTACTCCGGTTTCCTCCCACAGTCCAAAAACATGCACAGTAGGCTAATTGGCTGTTCCAAATCACCCCTAGGTGTGAGCGTGAGTGCGAATGGTTGTGTGACTGATGGCCCAGCGATGGCCTGGCAAGCTGTCCGGGGTGTACCCCGCCCTCGCCCAGAGTCGGCTGAGATGGCTCCCCGCAACCCTAAGTAGGAATAAGTGGTTCGGAAAATGAATGAATGAATGAATGAATGAATTAAGGATTTTGTTTTTAGGTTATACACTGAAATAAACACCACAAAAAAGGCCTCCCTGTGACCATAACAGAATTAAGTCTTTTGGCAAATGAATTAGTAAATAACTAGGTGGATGCTCAAAACAAAACTTAAAAATGGACAAAACTTTTTTCTTTGAAAGACAGGCGAGGATTAGCCCTGCTAGCACACTGAAACGAGCCGCTCTGAGTAAACATTATGTATTAATGTTACTTATTGTGCCCTTGGAAATAATACACAGGAACAAATAAGACAATAGATTCAAAGTTCAGGGAAGGTGAGTCCTGTTGCTCCATCATCCCTCTGGACATCAACAACAATAGCTGAGGCGACTTAGAATGACCTCCACAAAGAGGCTTTCTTATTCTCCCTCCCTCCCACTTAACGTTTGCCCTGCTTTCCTTTCACTAAATATACTGTGTTTGGGCCAGCTAGGTCAGAGGGAACAAAGCACAACTAAAGATGATGTGAACCCCTGAGACAATTCACCTGAAGCGCCAACATGTCCTACACACTGGCTCAAGGATGAGAAGTCCCAATTCAAGGGGAGAAATTCAGGAAGAATGTTTTTGGCCCAAAGTTATTTTGGAAAAACATCACCACCAAGATTCCAAAATAAATGCATAAACAAGACGCGACAGGTTCTTATGGAAATATCGCCAGGGCAAAAGGAGAAATATTCGCTGTTATTTCCAGACATTATCTCGTTTTTACTTGGAGTAGGAGGACCAAAAGAACACCAGATATGAAACTAAACATGCTTGGCGTGCAGCCTGGAGGGAACACAATGCAGTGTGTGTATTCAAGCATTTCAATTTCATGCTAATCATCTTAGATTTAGTGTTAGTATGCTTTAGGGTCATCTTTAGCCAGGAGATTTTGACTGTTGCTTTTTCTGGTGTCAATTTAACTCATTTAAATCTAAATGACAGGGATTGAACTTGACATTAATATTCCTGATTTGAATAAATAAATACATGCATACATTTCAGAATCAGAATACTTTATTTATCTTTATTAGATGGCACGGTGGTGCAGTGGTTAGCACATTCGCTTCACACCAAGAAGGTCCCAGGTTCGATTCCCGAGCTGAGGTGTTTCTCTATGGAGTTTGCATGTTCTCTACATGATTGCATGGGTTTCCTCCGTAACTGGTTGTATGAGTGTTGACCCTGAAATGGCCTGCTGAGCTGTCCCAGGGTGTACCCTGTCCTCGCCCAAAGTTGGCTGAGATGGGCACCAGCCTCCCTACGACCCTAATTAGGATTAAGCAACTTAGAAAACTAATTAATACATTTCTTATTAACCTAGCACTGGGCAAACTGTACATCAATTCCCACACTAAAAAAATGTGAATCATTGTGAAAAATTAACCCACCCACCTTTCACAATCTAGCTAGCCATTAAATTAGGTTATGTCTTCTGGACAAGACCCAGCCCCCCCAAAATACCCAGTATACACAATATTTCCTAAATACATTGTGTATGGGATTGAAACAAGGATGCTTGTTGAAGATGTAGAAGGGAATCACAAGCTTTATTAATTAAAGCATTCAAGTTTCAGTGTTTCTTATAATTTACACTCGTACACCTCAGTGTCATCTCAACTCGGGATATAACAGATCGGGATTCTTCATTCTCTCAACTAAAGTAAAAAAAGTTCCGTAACTCATTGGTGTTAGTTTGCCGCACGGGAAAATGTGGTGCACGGTTGATGGGCATGAGGCTCATGTTTCCTCGGCACAATGCACTACTGTATTCCTGTCGTGTTCCTGCTACGTTCCTAGTTGCCTCACTGGGAGCCGTTCGATCTCTGTGTGGGGGTGAGAACCCCATTAAATGCCTTTCTAAACAGGGGCCGACCCACCGGGTCCGGTTTCACCCAACAACATCTCTGTTCCAGATCCTCTTGCTGGCTTCCCTCTGGCCTGTGCTGCAGAGATGAAATGTGATCATTGTGCTGCGGCGAAACAGCCAGGAATCAGATCGAGACAAAGGCAGTCCCTGTGACAGAGGGAAGGTGAAGAGTGAGAGAACTATCAGGAGGCACAATCTTTTGCAAAAGCACCACCGATCAACTCCTAACCTTCATGTGCTCTTGCATTCAGTAGTTAGCAAGGGATGTCAAATTAGCTGATACCATTTCTGTTGATTTAATCGCATTGTTATGATATTTATCTAACAATATTTATCATATTAGTAGCATAGATCCTTAGTTTTTAACAATCTAAGCTTACCCATACTCATGGATGTTCCTGATGGTGGCTGTGTATATGTGTGCACAGCTGGGGACGGGAAAAATCTGCGTGCACCAGTAAAGAGTAGAGATTTTTGGCAAGTCTTGTGACATCACACGGTCAACATCAGGACCTTTATTGACGTGCATGTGCGCATTCATCCAGATTGTGTCAAACATCAGAAGGCGGCACTGTGTCGCAGTGGTTAGCATGTTTGCCTCATAGCAAGAAAGTCCTGGGTTTGAGTACTGGGCTCAGACGTTCCTGTGTGGAGTTTTATATTCTCCCCATTGTGTGGGGTTTCTCTGGGTATTTCGGCTCCAGCCTTCCAGCAAGCCTTATAGGATTCATCGTTTTGTCAAATGGGTGAGAGTAAGTTAAGTTTAAGAGATGTTAACTTTCTCTTAACACATTAAATTTTCGAGCTCAAAGACTTCAGCTTTTAAAAATTACCTTATTTTTATGTGCTCCTTTTGATCCCACTAGTACCCCCCCCCCCAACCCACCCACCCAACCACCACCCCACTACCCCATTTCCAAATTACTCCAGCACCCTTGTCCATGTAAAAGGAGAGAAAGTAGGCCATGGCAGGCTGAGAACTGAAGTGTAAGACAATCGTTTCTCTTTTTCATTCGGTTTCCATTCCGAAGATGAGGACACAGCATTCTGGGTATACAGTTATTTCTCACAGTGTACCGTCCGTACTTCACATTTTTGAACTAAAACAGACCTGTGTAATTCCTGGTAGAGGCAAAAATAAATTGCACATGCATTGCCACTGGACAATGCTAGCTGATTGCTGAATTGCTAATTGCTAAAAAATGCAATTATTTGTTTCATAAACATCAGATCCCAAACACCACTGAAACATAGAACCATGCAGGATTTTGCTTACGGACCTAATTGGCTGTCATGTCAGTTGAAATAAAAAAAAAAACAAAAAAAAAAAAGCTAAAAATAAAAGCTGCCTTGCTTGAAGGCTCTTGTGGTGTCTAATTGTCAGTGTGTTGCGTTGCTTCTCTGGTGTGTGACAGCATCCTTGTGAAACGTTGCTTTCGTCTTCCGAGCAGTCATGTCTGCATGCTAATTGGGTCACATCCCGATTTATTTAGCTGTATAACTTGCCCCCCTCCTTTTTTTTTTTTTTAAAGAGCAATACTACTGCAGCCAGTGCTGAGTATAAAAATGAGGCCATATCCGAAAAGAAAGAACACCCGATGGGACTAAAGGACACACTAGACAGACACTAGATGAGTGAATGATGAGCACTGTTCAGCAAACTAAACACACTGCACCATTCTCACCGTTCCCTCTGCAGTCCAACCCTCTAAAGCACCTCTCGAGTCTCTGCAAATCAGTCAGAGATCTTCTTGCATCCAAGAGCTCATCCATGACTGTTTAAACGGTCTGCGCTTTCAACACTGGCTTTTTGAGCTTCCTGGTAATCTTACTGTAGCATTTCTCGCTACCGAAACAACAGCAGGTACTTAACATTCTCTCACCGTTGTCAAGCCTTCTTGTCCAGCCTCTCTGTAATTTAGCTCGCTCTGTGTTGCCTCTATGTACCCATCACTGTAATAGCTTCATTAGAACCGGTGTGCCGTGGTGCCTCCTGACCCTGGAGATTTAATATGTGTGAGGTGGCGCTGCTCCTGATTTCCAGGCAGCCGAGCGTTGACTATGGAATCTTTAATAAAGAAACAACCAGATGGAGCCGTAATGCTCATCACATTCAGTTCTGTGCCGCTGCCCTCAAGACCCCTGTGTCTCCAACCTTAAGGGCTGCACTACTAATATACTGAAGAATGGGATCAGTAGTAATGGCTTACTTAATTGCAAGTTCATTTGTAGCACCATAAAGCTAACGGATCATCCGGAGAAGCTAATTCGCGTCAGAGCATAGTCCGGGCATGGAGCATTCTGTAAAAGGGGCTATACAATTCTAAGTAATTTTTATAAGTAGTAGTAATAGTTAGAGGAACGAATCTTGTAATTTAACATTGAACCTCTTTAAAACAACACCACATCAAAATCTAAAGCAAAAAGCTAAACAGACATGGATTAGTCATCTCCAAACAAATTTATTTCTAGTCATTTGAGTAAAGACTAGAAGGAGTGTGTAAAGTTGTGTAGGTAATTATTTGGAAGGTGCAGGAAGTATTTACTGGACAAACAAAGCAAAATACAGTCTTGACATACACTATTGAGCCAAACGTAACTTGTCACCTGAGCGTCACACCCATAAGTGTTTTTTTCCCAAACGTTTGCCAATTTTGATGCGTACAATCATACAGGATGTCCTTTTGTACTCTAGTGTTACAGTTTCCCTTTACTAAAGCTGCAAAACCCCATAATAAGGATATAGCATAACAATATCCTTGAATTCAGGTTGGAGTCAAACAACTCAAGTGTCCTATTCAGAGCCCTGACTTCATCTGAACTTTTGTGGCTGAATGAACACATTTCCCTCCAACTACACTTCAAAATTTCACAAGAGAAATCCTTGGTAATGCCATGGTTTTGGAATGGGCACAGACGGGCCTGATAGCTAGGAGTCCACATACATTTGGCCATACAGTATAGTTGATTAGTAGTGTAGATGTAGGCTAATCACACCCACACCCACATACACACAGACACACGCACTTAACACTTACGTGATGACGAAGGTGGTAGTCAGCAGGAGCGTAGTAAGCAGGCCTCTCTGACAGTCGGCGTTTTTCCGTTGTCTCTGGTGCATCTCTCCTCCGCAGTTATCGCAGCAGCGGCACATGCAGAACAGGAATCCAGCCAGAGGCACGAGCACAACGAACAGAATCCCAACGACACCACACACCACAAAGCCCAGCTCATAGTAAATCACCTGTGCAATGCAACATTCCATTTTATACACTCCAGATCATCTTTAGTGGTCATGACTAGTACAGTCTCTCAATTTGCGTACTATTTTCAGTGCATTTACACTGTAAAGTACACCAACATGCAGTGCACTGTCAGGACCACGAATGATATATTCAAAGCAGTAAAAAATTATGAGCATAGATTAGTTCATAGCCACTTAAGGAAGGGGGCGGGTCTTCTCGTCATTGTGAAAATGATGACCGAAGATGCAGGGATACACACGAAAAGCATATTTCTATATACACGAGCTCCTGAGTGGCCAGTCGACAAGGTACACGACTATCAATCCAGGTTGGTGCCGCAACCGTCAATCCACGGGAACTAATTGGCCGAGCTCTCATGGGTGGGAGGTATGGCATATGCTCACCTCCCTGTCACTCACAGCAATCACCAGCCAATCATGTGAGCTCAGTCGTACAAAGTGGCGGATAGCGCGTTGTTGGGCCACCCATAATGCGCATGTGCGAAAAAAAGATGCGTGTAACAGAATTGTGTGTCATGGAGGGGGCACGTGTATGCTTACACCCCTCCATCGCAAAAGTTTTTATGGTTTATGGGGTCAAACTGTGCAAATGAACTACGTGTTTTTCAGTTGTTCGATTTGACCCAGCACTACCCTGTTAAAATTCATTTACTACGCAAGTACACAGTGCGCATAATGGACTACACAGAAGTACACTAACAGAAGTACGTGAACTGAGACACTGCATAGGTTATGACCATGTGTGGAACATCAATAGAACGCTTTTTCTATAAGTATTTAGGAGGTGCGTTGGACACTAAAGACATTTCAAACTTAAAAGTTAAAATAAGAAATAACAAAAATAAACTGTCTGAGCAATCATTGGTCAATTATGGCAAATAAAACCCAATAAGATGAAGTCAACACAACATATGACTGATTTAACACTTTCACTGTGTGTTCGATAGGAATTTAATTTACAGCAGAATCTTAATATTCAAGTACATTACTGCTCAATTTTCTTGATTAAACAGTATTAGTGTATACCACACAGGAACAGCGTGATCTGTCTGGTCTGCTATTTTGGAAAAAAAAAATCATTATTCAGAGTGCATAATGCTTAAATCTAAATAATGGACGCTCACAGTTTGTCACGGTCAATTAAAGCAGGCAGCATGATCATTATCACACTTTACAATAGGAATATAAACATAGAAAGCTCATTTTAGTTTACTTTTCTTGTGTTTCAGCAAAGTATCTACTATAGCAGCTTTAAAGAGTGCAGTATTTAACTCTGAATAAGTACACTACACAGATGCTGTTAGCTATACAGCGTGTATTTTTGTTCAAAATGCTCAGAGCTCATCTGACCTATATATATATATACACATATATATATATATACACACACATATATATATATATATACACACATATATATACATATATATATATATATAGAGAGAGAGAAAGAGAGAGAGAGTTATTTTCACATATGTCCCTTTAGGAGCATTTTTTTTCTGTGTGTTCATGATGTTTGCAAGCATAGACACAGTCAGAAGTTCCACAACAAAGCCCCCGTCCAGGGTCAAGAAGTCCATACTTCACATTACAAACAGCCAACCACATTAGCCAGATACGCACATGCAGACACACATTTGGTAGTGTTTACAGGTCTGGCTGGTTGGAAAGATCCTCTCGTGTTTCTGCAAACATTTGGTTTGCGTTGGAAGAATACATGTTGAGTAATGCTGCGCGCTGGGATTTCTGGATGAGCGATTCGTAACTTGTCGTGAAAAGAGGACATTAATATCGGCTCATGCTGCACAGATGTGCAACGTTAGCTCACTGCTTCTGGTCTGCTTTTCCTTCACTCTCAGCTACTGTGGACAACCAGACAGACGTCAATGTGCACAAACACACACAGTATAATGCATGCAATCTTGCTCTATATTTTTGGAGTTTAGAAATGGTTAGAGATTTCATGGTGAATGTTTGTGTTCTATGGTATGAGCTTGACAAGATAAGCTGGGCATTGCTAGTATTTGGTGCTAGTATTAAGTGTTGGACAGTGTTGGTGTATATGTTGGTGTGATTTCATGGGGAATGTTGGTGTTTTGTGGTGTGTGTTTAACAAAATTGGCTAAATAATGGTGGCATTTGGTGGTACATGTTGAAAAGTTTTCCTGTGTATGTTAGTGTAAGTGCAGATCTGGGATATTGTGGTAAATGTTGGTATTTTATGGTGTGTTTTTTAAAACATTGGCTGGGCAATGTTGGTATTTGGTGGTAAGTGTTGGACAATATCGGAATATATGTTGGTGTGACTGCTGGATAGAGATTTCATGGTGAATGTTGGAGTTTTGTGGTGTGTGTGTGTAATAAAATTGGCTGAGTAATGTTGGCATTTGGTGGTACATTTGGACAGTATTAGTGTGTATGTTGGTGTAAGTGCTGGATAGAGATTTCATTTTTTCATTTCATTTTCATTTCTCATACCACATTAAATGGGAATTAAATCATAAATACAGGATCATACTGGACAATAAACAAATGCTATAGGTGATGCAGACGTTGAGGATGCTGGAGAGTGTAGATATCTGACAGAATCAGCGAAAACGCTTATATTGGAGTGGGTGTGTGAGAGAGAGAGAGAGAGAGAGAGAGAGTGAGGAGGAGAGAGAGAAAGAGAGAGATTGGGAAAGTGTAATTAAACTTAGTGGAGATTGGCTGCTGAGTAATCCAGATTTAATTGATTGATGGTCCCCTGAGAGCCGTGTGCATGTTCTGAGTGGGGTGCATGTGGGAGGAGCTTTCTCAATTCCCATGCTTATGTCCTGCTACGCTACGTCGCACTATCTGAAACGCTATTTACCTTCACGCTCTTGATCGCATTAGCCCTGCTGTTCTATACTTTTTCCAATTATAGCACACACACACACACACACACACACACACTGCAAAACCTTTGTGTAAGCCCTTCCTTTCTCCCATCTGCAGTTTTCCCTTGTTTATTATTCAGTCACAATCTTTGACATAGCACTAACTTTCCTTGATGGCGATGAGGGGAAAAAAAAAAAAGAACAACCAAGTTTCTTTTGACAGGCATCTCAAAATGGCACAGCAAAATTATAGGCTGCTAAACCCACTTAGCACCTGTTAATTACATTAGTAGAGCAAAGTGGTGGTGCTTGGCTTTGATTTATTGGCCTGCTAACTTGTTGTGTCACTCTGGGGATATAGTGGGGGGGGGGGCAGAGGGACCGAGGTGTGAGGAGGGGGACTGACAAAGTTAAAAAATAAAAATAAAAATGGATGGCTGAACAGGCATGACCCAGACAGTACCTAAGCATGGCTGACACATCAGAAAGAGACAGAATGGGGGGGGGAGGGGGGGAGGGGGGACTTTTACATTTGGATTTTGTTTTTTAAGGAAATGACAAGTGATGACAGATTGATGGATAGAGAGAAAGATAGAAGGAAAACCCTCTTATGGAAGAGACATGCCTACAAATTTGTGCCATTTAATAAGTTATGAAGGTTAAGGTTAACCTTTTTAAAAAATATATTTTAAAAAATCGTACCACTTTGCTCTTTGTGTTCAAATTTCACTCCCAAATGGGGTAAAAGTCAAAACTAAGTAAAAATGACCCAAGTGCATGTCAAGACCAAGACCATAACAATGTTATCATGCATATTTCGTGATCTCTGCTGGTATCAGGAAGGAATTTAGACTTCTTGACTCCCTCCATGTCCAGATCAACACCATAATTATGTAGTCTCAAGACTTTTATTAAAAGATGACAAAGTATCATTATACGCTCCATTATGTCGCATTGGCAACTGGCAGCTATAAAAAAAGTTGTAATTGGTCCCCAATTATGGATTTTAGAACTCAAAATGTTTTTTTCTTTACTTTTTTAATGCAGTGTACCATTTTAAATAATGTATAAGTTTGCATCATGACCAAGGCTTTAACTATTCAAAATGGTCAAGTCCAAGACATTAACCAATCAAGACCACAAATTTAACCACTCAAGTTTTATTCAAAACTTAAGCTGGACTCACAAATCAAGTGTTGCTGAACTGCACACAGAATCGTCCATTTTACACAGTCCATGGAAGCTAATAGGCAAAGTAAGTGGGAAACTACAGGTTTGGCGGCATATGTCAATCAACGGTATCTTTAAGCTGTGATTGGCTATTGCTCAAGTGAAAGTTCAGGTCTGTTAAACTCTGCCCGTCCACTTCACATTGCTTTAAGAAATTGTTACTTTCTGAGTGGATCCGGCATTAGACGTTAACCAATAAAGCCCGCATCAAGACCCAGAGTGTAACCAGTGTCATCTAGGGGAGGATTTCCATGCTACCATAGCCACACGCATGCTAGTTGGGTATCTATGAGATTTATACAGAAAAAAATGAAATCTTAGAACGCTTTACCAAATTTGGTTTACTGTCTTGTCTTTCTTTGCTTTAATTGTAAAAATGCTATAGAAATATACCTAAAATTAATTGAATTAACCAATTGAGTCTAACTTAAGACTACAACTTTAAAAAATCAAGTCTGAGTCAAGATCAAGAGATTAACCAATTAAGCCTGAGTCAAGACAAAAAGTTTAATCAATTAAGTCTGGGTCAAGACCAAGAGTTAAACCAGTCAAATTTAACCAATCAAAAGGGAATCAAAAACACAATCAAAACAATCTTTAAACAATCACGTTTAAGACAAGACCACAACTTCTGCTGTTTTTGGATGTTTCTATCACTTATAAACTATTACCCAAGTCATGGGCATAGGTTTTCACCATGAAAGCCACCATGTGGTCAAATATTTGGTTGTGATCTATCTAAACACTTCTAAGACCTTGTCTAATCAAGATTCTGCAGGAACAAATTTTGGAAATTTGGACTCTTGGATGGAGTCCAAATAAGAATCCAAGTTTTCACTGGACCTGAAAGATGTTAAAATGAAATTTCTTTAGTTTTTTTTTCATTTTAGTTTCTTTGTCCCAGTCTGGGGCAGTGGTGGCCTGGTGGTAGGGTGCTGGATTACTGATCCCAAGGTCGGGGGTTCAAGCCCCATTATCAACGGATTGTCGCTGCTGTCCCCCCAGTGCAGCTAACCGGGCAGGCCATGTCTCTCACTGTCTATGGTGAGAGGAATGTAAAAGAACCATTGCTGATTTTCATCAAGAGTAGCTGCATGGCTGTCAGCGTATTTCTGCCCTGCGATGGCCTGGCGAGCTGTCCCTCGCCCAGAGTCGGCTGAGATGGGTGCCAGCCTCCCCGCGACCCTAATTAGGATTAAGCGGTTTAGAAAATGAATGAATGAATGAATGTCCCAGTCTGGCATTATTATTATTTTTTTTTAGCTTTTCACCTTTTGATTGTTCAAGAACCCACCACTGGGGGAAAAGTCAAAGGAGATGAGTGTGTAAAGCTTCCAGGAGTGTTATCAGAATCACCTTTTTTTGCCAAGTGTGTGAGCATGTGTGAGGAATGTGTTGTGGTCTAAATATCTACTTATAATAACAATTTATACAAAAAATAAAGACACTGCAGACACAACATTGCCACTGGCCATAGCACAAAACAACACAGCAGAGACACAACATCTCCTAAAGGAGCAAACGAGGCACACAAAGATGCAAATATACTGCATTTTGAAGTGATAAAACAAGGTAAATGTTTAATATTTCACAAATAATGCTGTGATACAGACACAGTGCAGCACATGAGGCTATTAGCAATTTCCCACAAACCCATGCTCCATTCTGCTGTGGCTCGCCAATGACCTTGCTACAGAAATTCCCTTCCATCCAAATGGAAGGCTTCCAATGAACTATATAACAAATTAAAGCCAAATAAAACACCCTTGATGGGTTTATTTTTGTGGCTTGGAGTGCAATACCCCCTCCCCCCACCACTACCACCACTCACACACACACACACATACACACACACACACACACACTCTGAAGTGCACACCTGATTTGACCTCTACACAGTTTCAAGTGCGCGGGAGTGAACCATGAACCTGAATCAGTTTAAATGTGTCATGGATCAATAGTTTGAATGTACTTTAAACTCATTACTGGAACTAAATAGAAGTTCGGAGTGAAAACAGACATTATTCATTGCACACAGATGCTGTATACAGTGATATGATACATAGTTCCAATCAATCAAACAAGTCGATGACTTTTCCTTGCCATAACTCCTTGAATCCCTGGAAGCATTTCAAGGTCTGTTATATTCTTAGCTTGAGTTAAGGTCTTTTAATAATTTTTTTTTTAAATAATTGAGTTTTATAAACATGAGCAATGAAAAACTTTTTTCACACTGCAACATAGACAGTAGCTTTTTTTATGTGAACTCCTCTGTGACGTGGCTTGAAATTTGATAGTGGTATCCAAGGTAATGGGCAGACCATTTTACAGTGCACTACTGGGACCAGGTTCCTTGTCCCTTTGTCTCTGTCCCTTTGACATGGGCAACAGGAACAAGTGACCCTGAAACAAGAGCAAGTTGTGCCCATTGTTCCTATGTGTTTATTTGGTCACTCGTAAACTGGTGGCAAGCTGTAGGCTAGAGGGACTACATGCGAGCAAACCACTAGAGAAGAACCTTCCATCTGCTGCAAAAGCCCACAAAACAAACTATTAACCCAGATGGTTGCTACTGTGCATGCGTAAACCCTCCTACTTGACACAGATTGTGTTCAAACAGAAAGTTGCACCCAGAAAAAGATACCCTGAACAATTTGAAAAGTGGAGCAAGTTCCACTCACTGGTGTCAAGTTGTCCCGTAGCAATCTGTTCCAGGGAAATGGTTTTGGCATAAATCTCTCACTCACTCATTTGCCAAGATGTTTAATCCTACTACGGACACAGGACGGCTGGAGGCCTTACACTTAAACATTCACACCCACATCCACAGCTAGGGGCAATTTGCAACAGCTTCTTAGCCTAATGTGCATGTCTTTGAACTGTAGGAGGAAACTGGAGTACCCGGAGGAAACCTACGCTTTTTTGTGTCACATGATCTACACACTCTATGATGATGTCACAAGGTGATACCATCATGGGACTTCTCAACCACAGACAACTTACACAAGGTTTCTAGTTTCTGTATTATGCTAGATAAGTACATGCTAACAAATAGTTAGCTCCTAACAATTAGCTATACATTAATAAAAAGGCAAGTTACTATAACTCCTAGCATTGCACATCAACCGTAAAAACAGAGAGCAAAATACTGTCGGAAAACTAACAGATGTACTTCTGTATCTTCAAGTCTTGCTTAAGCTCAGTATAATATGGTAGCTGAACTTAAATGATCCTTTAGGGAAGGAAGTGAATACACAATCTGACACCACAAGAAGCCAGAGAGGGGAAAACACAATGCGTTAGAGCTAATTTAACCACTACCCTGGGAAAGTAACTGTAACAGTCTCACTCACTGGCTTCTACAAAAAAACGTTTACATTATTATAATCCCACTGGTTAGCTACCCCACTGAGTGTAAAAGTAAAACATAATTACGACAGCTTTATGCACTTCCAGGAACTCTTCCCGTTGGCTGAGATGGGGACGGATATCATAACTGAGGGCTGTAAATGTTTATAAGCCAAAAGGTCCACACCCCCAGCAGCTTGTTTTAGCACAACATTGTTTTAATGGACTGAACGGCACTCACACAGTATTATTTGCACCTCAGGTGCATTGTGGATAAGAGAAAGCAGTTTGGATCTTTGGAGGTAATTTGAGGTATGCAGGTACCTCATATGAGACCTGGAATGAAAACAAAATCAAAAAGTTCATCGTATATAGACCTACATCTATCATCCGCCCCGAACATTCAAAGTGGCATTTTTCAGTGTCCCAGATGTTCAGACATATTTGAAATGAAGTACAGGACCATTGTGCAATGTTTGTGCGGTGTTACCAGCAATAACATTAAAAACATTACGAGCACTTGCAGGTGAAGTAAATAACGTGGATAATCTCATTACAGTGGCACCTGCCAAGGAGAGAAAGGTATTAGGCAGAAGTTAAACAGTTGTTCTTAAAATTGATGTGTTGGAAGCCGGAAAAATGAGCAAGCGTAAAGACCTGTGTGACTTTGACACATCATACTGTGATGGCAAAAGGACTGGGATGATTACACTTCAAAACAGCAGGCATGCAGTACCAAGTACCTACTACAGATGGTCCAAATATGACAATTAAAAACTGGCAAGAGTGTCATGGGTGCCTTAATAATGCACATAGGGAACAAAAGCTAGTACATCTGGTCTGATCCTAAAGAGGAGCTACTGTAGCACAAACTGCTGAAAGAGACCAGTGTGATTAAAAATATATGGCTGGGGAAAATGTAGTCTTCTAATTTGAGCTTTATTCATTCATTCATTTTCACAACCGCGTACTTCTACTAGGCTTCGTGGGAGGTTGGAGCCTGTCTAGGCCAACTGCGGGTGAAGGTACACCCTGGACAGCTAGCCAGTACTGGGCCAACACACACACACACACACACACACACACACACACACACACACACACACACACACACACAC
>JBCNYG010000011.1:13409855-13421032 GCA_039654305.1 Porochilus rendahli | reverse complement strand
GTTGCGATATTGTGGAAGGATGTGTCGCGCTCTCACCTTCCCTTCCGCTGCACACACACACACACACACACACACACACACACACACACACACATAAACACACAATCACCGCAGCATAGCATGTGTTAAGTGTAAATGATGGAGGTTTTAGGGTTTTATTCACCTTTAAATTTAGGGATGTCTGATGCTGCGGCACTGTCCTTTCCCAAAATGGGTTCTCTGCACTCGTCCTTCAGGCTCTCGGGGGAAAGGCTGTTACTGTGCACCGGATTCTGAGAACTATCCTGGGACCCCACTTGGTCTGAGTCCTCACAAAGCTGTAGAAAAGCACTCTCCAGGGTCTGATGTGCATATGTGCAAACACACACACACACACACACACACACGCTGTTTACCTAGAGGAAACCCAGGACCTTCTTGCGTCTATGCCACTGTGCCTCCCTTTTATTGTTTTGTTATACACCTTCAACAGAAGTTATTTGTCAAGGTGCAAGGAGTAGAAATGACCAGGGGGATCAACAGCTCTTTTATCTTCGGTGTTTTTGACCCAGTAATGTCTCCATCATCGTCAAGTGGCCGGGGACCCACACAGACCGGAGTCCAATCACTAAATATAATTTCTTTCTCTTTATCTGCCCTGAACCCGACATCATTTACTCACAGAGGTCACAGAAGTGAAATAGAATTGCTGATTGCTGAATTGATGTATAGGTTCCTTCTGTGAGAAATGCCATGTGTCCTTTGAATCATGGGACTTGTAGAGTGACGCTGGTAGCAGTGATATATTGGTTGTTTTTGGAAATACAATGTGTCATGGGAGTTGAAGAGAAACTAGACTGGCTCAATATTCTGTCTGAAGGATAGCTGCCAAAATCAGAACTTAGAGGGATTTGGGGGTTAGACACATATTAATACCCAGTTTAACCAGAATTTTGTTAGCCCCCTGGTCTTCCCCTAGTCAACATAGGTTCGCCTCTAGCCAACATCATTCTCAGTCAAGTACTGCTATTCCTCCAATCTGCAAACCTGAAATGTCTAAGCATCGCCAGGCCTCCAATCTACAAACCCAACCTGCATTTGGCACCACTGTCCTCCCAATCTGGCAACTAAAACTAGTGTAGTAGGCCAATCTTGTAACCCAAATGGCATGCTGGTATACCTCCAACCTGGCAACATAAATGGCAGCATGGTTGTACCTGCATTCTGGAAACCATGCCAGCACTGTTTTTCTCCTTGTATCTGTACACCCAAATCATAAAAGAGTGACCATGTCTCCAATATAGAAACAGACTGCGTGAAAATACACATCTGTTCTGGAAATCCAAACTGTGAAGGATTTACTGTACTACCAATCTGGCACCCAAACTGCATTAGCAATGTTGTACTTCATTCATTCGTTTGTTCATTCATTTTCTAAGAGGTTTAATCCTAATTAAGGGGAGGCTGGTGCCTATCTCGGCTGACTCTGGGCGAAGGCAGGGTACACCCTGGACAGCTTGCTAGGCCATCGCAGGGCCAACACACACAACCATTCACATTCACTCTCACAGCTAAGGGTGATTTGGAAAAGCCAATTGGCCTACTGTGCATGTTTTTGGGCTGTGGGAGAAAACTGGTGTACCCAGAGGAAATGCACACAAGCACTGGGAGAACATGCAAACCCCGCACAGAAACGCCCAAACCCAGGAATCTAACCCAGGACTTTCTTGCAGACGTGCTGCAAAGTCATTGCTCCAATCTGGAAACCTAATCCTGGTGAAAATTGCTTCACTTAGAATATAGCAGCCCAAAATGCTTCCCAACCAGGAAACTCAAAACAGAAATGAATGGGCATAGCTCCAATCAGGAAACCATAAATGGGCAAAATGACCGTAGTTGGAATCTGGAAAGCCCTATGGCTGTCCCTGCAATCTGGCCAACCCTTATTTGTAAATCTGTACCAAATTAACAACACAAACCTGGCAATCACATCCATATTTCCAACCTGGCAACCCAGTTAACTGGTAAATTATGGATAACGGTGTCCCGATGCTACACCGCCCCAAACACCATTAAAAGGTTTAATATAAATATTAATGACTTGAAAATGAAACAAGGACATCACATTTTAAATCCTGGTATCCTGACATATGAAAATGAAAATAAGTTAGTTCTGATTAATCTCATCTCTGATTCATAAATGCACATGCACTATGTTCGTTTATAAGCTGTGTAGTAAACAGACAGGAAAATCAAAGTGGCATATCTCGCCAGATTAGACACAATGAGAATGTGCAATGTGTGTCCAGGCTGCTGAATGAGTCTGGCATTGAGTCATGGTTTGGCAACCGTTAGCAGAGAAAATGGCCCTTTCATTTCAGCCCTGCAGTCGTTCAGAATGAGCCGAATTTATCTGTGTCAAACATTCTCCGGCTGTCGTTCATACTTTATCGCTCTCTCCCTCCATCTCTCGCTTCTTCTGGCCTTTCTTAAGCAGAGTATAGCAAAACCGTCAATGGTCACTGAGTTTTGGCAGTTATTGCATCTAATGAAGGAACTGTAATATTGATGGCTTTCATTTTTAAGTCACTCACCGAACCCCATCAGTGAATTTTACAGTCAAGGTTTTTTGAAGAAAGCTGTTGTCTCTGTGTATACTGTATTAAGCCTGAGATCATTTAATCATTCATATTCCGAACCACATTATCTTACTAGGGTTATGACGAGGAATGAGCCTAGCTCAGCCGACTCTGGGCAAAGGCAGAAAACACCCCGAACAGCTCTCTGTACCATCATAGGGCCAACACACACAACCATTCACACTAACACTCACTTCAAAGGGCAATTTGGAACAGCCAAGTAACCTTACATGCATGTCTTCGATCTGTGGGAGGACCCAGAGGAAACCCATGCAAACACAGGGAGAACATGCAAACTCCACACAGAAGTTCTGGGCAAAAATGTGGTATACCCTAAACAGCTTGCCAGACCATCTGAAAGCCAGCATATGCCCAACCATTCACACTCACACCTAGGGTCAATTTGGAACAGCCAATCAGCCTAATATGCATGTATTTGGACTTTGTGAGGAAACCAGAGAACCTGGGGGAAACCCACACAAGCACAGGGGCAAATGCAAACTTCACACAGAAACCCCCTCACCCAGGCCAAGACTCAATCCCTGGATCTTACACTGTTGAGCTCTTGAGCAAGGCTCTTAATCCCATTGGCTCAACTTGTTCACTTCCCATCTAATATTGGACACAAACATAAAAATGGAAACTAGTTATATCACATCACCGTCTAAAAAGGAGTCAAGTAGCCCGAGAAATACAACAGTACTTTAAATGGTCTGCAGATCAAGCTAGTGAGGTAGTATATCTAGCCACCAGTAGGGGGCTCTCTAGTGTTATTACGTAAAAGGTAAACAGCCTGGAATACAGTGTGGAAAAAAATGTGTGCACTGACGAAGGAGATATAAATTATTTGTCATCGGGCATCAGACATTTCAGAGACATGAGTCACTGCATCCGTGTTGGATGTATGCGATAAAATCACACATTACTAGGCTGAGTTTCTGACAGACGTTCCATGGTTTTGTTATTGTGAATTTCTGTGGGTTTGCAGTTAGAGTCACAAATAAAGTTTCCTCATTTTCACACGTTTATTTGATTTCAGAAACCTGGCTATAACATATTTTCTGTTTTCCCTCAGTTTTTACCATCACTGACTGAGGTCACTGTGGTTACGGGTTCAGTCTGCTCTCTTCTCTGTCCATCTTTCTTCATAAACAACTCTGATCCAATCACTGGTTTGGCTTTGCTCTTTCCTTTTTTTTTTTAAACATTCTTTTATTTTTTCCCTTCCCTACTGTTCTTCCAGAAATGAAGCCACAACTTTGTCTAGTACCACAGTACAAATAAAAAATAATAATGTTATTAAACTAAAGAACTACTTTCACTACTACTACTGCAAATGATAATAATAATAATAATAATAATAATAATAATAATAATAATAATAATAATAATAATAATAATAATAATAATTAACTTGTTGTATTAATTAAAAAGGTTTGCTCGGTGACTCCCTTTAGAGGTGTGTGGGATCAAGTGTATTCAGAGGCTTAACAGATTCACAAGCCATTGCAATCTGATGTGAGGTCTTTCACAAATCAGCAAATAAAATACTTAATTAAAATAATTTAAAATTATCATCTGCTGCCTCACAGCACCATTGATCTCATTTTTATTCTGAACTTGGATTATTCTTTGTGGAAACTAAAATTATTAATAAACTAAACTAAACAGTTTGCCAGCAAGCTAAATTGAAGTAAAATATTGCATTGTGAAATTATAAACAGGTAGCCTGCTTGCTAGCAAACTAGCTAAGTTGAGTGGCCATTTTTGTAAAAAACTGTCTAATTTATTGTTCTGTGTCAACTGAAACAATTATGTTTGTTGGCTTGAATGCTAACAGGAGGTATTATATTGTGTAATTAAAATAAGAAACCACACTTTTTAAGAATGCTATCTATATAAAGGGAACACTTATACTGTAAATTTTGTAATTGGCTTATAAAACTGAGAGCCCAAGATCTGCTAGCAAGCTAGGTATCATAAACAGAAGTAGTATATTTTATATTTCAATGTTAGCTAATTAGCTGGATTATAGTGTGTAGTTAAAACCAAGAGCAAAAACAAAAGGTTTCTAACATGCTAGCTGTAACATAAATTATTATTTTGTGTATAGAAAACTGAGAGCCAGGGTTTGTTAACAATCTAAGGTGAGCTACATGAGCTAAAATATAACAATAATACCAATAGGTAAGTTTGCTAGCAAGCTGGATAATGTAAGGTAAACAGTTATTTTGTTTCAAGTTTTGTAGAGATATATAATTGTGGCAATGTTATATAATCAGGTTTATAATTGAAAGGTCAAATTTAATTCAGGTCAACGGACAAAGTCTGGTCTATTTCAGACTTAAGACGAGTCAATGAGGCCATGTTGAAGCAGCATTGAAACACAGTGCATGTTCTATGACTCTGTCCCACTCATTATGGCAATCCCACAATGCACTCTGATGGCCGTGAACTTGTTCATAATAGTGGCGTAGAAATATCAACAATTTGTGACCTTGTACAAACCTCACACAACGTCAAGGCAACAGAGGCACAGAATATTGTCCTCTCTTTCTCGCTTTCCCTCCTTGTCTTCGTATGCCTCTCTCCCTCCTGTAAAATCCCCATAGACGTGATTTGTGTTGACTGGAAGAGAACCGCAGGTTCTCCTTTGCATTTGCATTTCAGAGCGGCGCGCCGTTACCGTGGCCTACATGTGACCTGCCAATGCTCAAATGAAAACCATTCATCTTTAAGTCTCATGGCCACAGAGCAGAGAAAGAAAAAAAATTCTCAGGAGGAGATTACAGATATGAATCACCACAATGCTTTACACAGGCTGCTGATGAATAGGAATATGAGACGATGGCCATCGGCTACATTTGCTGTCTCGCCGGAGACTGTGGTGTCTCTAAATGGATAAAGGTGGTCAGTCAATCTGAGAATGACTGTGGTTAACCTCCACTCTCTCCTCATCTCTTTCTTTCTCTTTGTCCTGGATCAACATCGAATCAATGTCACAAGTGTAGGAAGGTGAAACAAAGGTAAAGGTTCAACTGGTCACAAAGGCATATCGAGAACAGAGTGCAAAGAAGTTTTTCCAACACCAGGTTTACTAAGGCCACTCTTGAAAGAGATTGTCAGTTTGTCAACCCACGCTGTTCCAAACACTCAGCTGTGTCACAAAAAAACGTTTTTTAAGAAGGCTATTAAGCCCCTCCTTCGTTTCATGTTTACCATCTATTCCTGGCTGCCACCTAACACATGATTAATGGAATGCTTGGCCAGGGATAATAACATGCTTAGCCCATGCAAATCCAGCTTACTGATATTAATTGCAGTTATAAAGAGGTTTCTTATGACCTGGTGTCTAATTATAATAAAATATGTATAATTCCTCTTGTCTAAAAGCCTCTACATGAATTAAGTATCAGCTCAGTCCAGTAATATTCCTCAAAGGTCTAATAACCTGGAGGGAAAATTGATTCTGGTTACGGATGTAAGATTATAGTGGTTGACAAACATTTTGCCATATGGAATAGTGTCACTAAGCAAGTAAAGGACTGGAAATAGGAGTAGATAACAAATGGACATTTTACTTAAATGCAGTTAATCAGCCAGTAGATGTTTGGGGTGTGACATTATCTCTTTAGCTATCGCATTCAGTTTTAAGTTGAAGTTGTAAGGCTTATGAGTAGCAGGCGTTTATCGAAGCCAAAATGGTTTGTAGAAATATTCATTTCAGACTACAAGAGGTCCTTGTCTAATATTTCACAGACGTGAAAATTAAGGTTCAGGTCAGAACCATGGCTTACCACAGTCTAAAAAAATGAGAATGTGGAATTTTTTGCAAAAGAAAAATTTATGTGGATGAGAGTATATTGCTTTTTGGGAAAAGCAGTACAGCAGTTGTGCTTGTCTCTGTGAAGAAAGTGTAGAATCTGTGCTTATCAGTTTTAGGAAAAAAAGAGGCGCTGTATCAAGGCTTGTCAGACTTAGTGAAGGAAGCATTTTTAATGCCTCTATTCCAGTAAAGGAGGTGTGGCCTCAGTGCCAATAAATCTCTGGAATGGGGGGTGTGGAATCTTTTCCTGTCAGTGTCAGTACAGGAGGCATAGCCCGTTGCCTATCAGTCCCAAGAATAGGGTGCATGAAATCTTTGCCTGTCAGTCTCAGTAAAGGAGGTGTGGCCTTTGTTCTCATCAGTCCCAGGAATCAAGTGTGTGTGGAATCTTTGCCTGTCAGTGTCAGTAAAGGAGGTGTAGCCTATTGTCCATCAGTCCTAAGGATAGGGTGCATGAAATCTTTGATTGTCAGTCTCAGTTAAGGAGGCAAGGCGTTTGTGCCCATCAGTCCCAGGAATAACAGATGTGGCATCGTCTTCCATCGGTCCCGGTAGAGGAGTTGTGGTCTCTGTGCCCATCAGTCTAGGAATAGGGGGCATTTCGTATTTGGCTGTCAGTCCCAGTAAAGGAGGTGTGGCATTTGTGCCCATTAGTTCAAGGAAGAGGGGGCAAGGCATGTTTGCTTGTCATTCGCATTAAAGAAGGAATGGCCTTGTGCCCATTAGTCCCAGGAATAAGAGTCATGGCATCTTTGCCTGTCATTCCAAATAAAAGAGGCATGGCCTCGTGCCCATAAGCCACAGGATTAAGGGGTATGAACCAATTAGCAGGGCTAACTCACACACAAACCATTTACACCTACACTTAAGTGTGATTTGGAATGGACAATTAGCCCACTGTGCATGTTTTTTTACGGTGGGAGGAAACCAGAGTACCTGGAGAAAACCCACGCAAGCACGGAATTCATGCAAATTCCACACAGAAACGCCCGAGGCTGGGAATTGAACGCAGGCCTTCTTGCTGTGAGGCAGATGTGCTAACCACTGCACCACCGTGCTGCCTGTGGGCATAGCACCTAGCCTATCAATTCCAGTAGAGGGGGAATGGGTCTGTGCCCATCGGTCCCACTGAAAGATTTGAGGATTAAACTTGACCTCCATTGTTTTCTTATTGAGATGCACCATTAAATAATGAATTAAAATAATACAAAAATGAATAAATTTGAAATATAAACGCAATACAGATACATTTTAAGCAAAACACTTGTAGCCCATTTGGTGATCAAGGATTCAATAGCTCCTTTGAAGATTACAACATTTCTCCAATATCCAAATCTCTTTACCTGAAATGTTTTTCTTTAATTACAGACACTTAAAATCCCATCTGTAAGCCAGATATGAAATTAAGAGTTTTTTTCCTTACAGACGTCTTATACAGCAGTTCTTAGTGCTTTCGCAAATAAGGTTGAGAGCTGCTTCAGAAATTCTGGCAAATGTTCCCTTGTTCCTGACATTTAAGCTTCCGGCTGTATTATTAAAAACAATAATACTGCACAGAAGGCTGATGTAAAGATATCTGAACATGGTATTTTTCTTCTGACTAACGTTTGCATATAAATCAGAACCAAACAGAGCAGAAAAGAGGTTTGGATTTGACTATAAACTCAGCGATAAACACATCAATTGTGATTTTCAGTTATGATAAAACTACTTATCTTCAATTTTTGTTATTTAAATCCAGCAGAGGCTTTGCTTTGGATATGCTTTATGAACACACAAAGTGCTTTTTCATGCATTCTGGGAAGGCTGCATTCCTGAAGTATAGACACGTTCTTGGTTGGCGTGGCATTCTGGTGTCCACTGGTATCTTGCAATGGGCTGGAAGGATACACTCAAGTTCAAGTTGGAAACTAGGGTAGACTATATAAAATATTAACATTTTCCTTAGATGTGTTGACAAATTACTAGAAAAAGTAGACTGCAAGTATACTTAGTAACAACCACTAACCAAATTTCCGTGGTTTGCCCCATAAGAAGTGTCAACAGTTTTGACTTCTAGAATAATGCCTGTCACAAAAATTGGCCATTCAAAGTAGCATCTTGTAAACATTTTGTGATACAACAGAGCAAACAGATGAGGCAGCCAATCTCACTGAGTAGCATTATCTCTGTACATGGCTTCCCAGGATTTATTTCAGAAATTTCTGCTTTCCCAGCAGGTGAAACCGGTTCATCACAAAAGAGATCCACATTAGATGAGTCATGCCGCCCCATACTTCCTGTTGCAATGCATTATGGATCATCAATTGTCTGAGGAAATAACTGAGGCAACACCTGACTGGCCAGCTAATGAAAAAAAACATGGAAGTGTGAACAGCAAAGAAGAAAGCAAACGTAATTTAATTAATTTACCTAAATTAGAATTTCAACTATGCGCTGAGCCTTCAGGCAGAATCCGTGATTAGACAGCTGCGGGGAGAAGAAAAAAGGAGGAGACATTTTAGCGGAATGTAACAAATTAAATTTTACACTAAATCTAAATGAAGTAAGCTGTTGATTATAATTCTTGGTGATCATACTTTTCATATTTCATGAAGATGGCTGAAGCATGTATGACTACGTATGGTAGGGCGGTACACCTTGACTTGTTTCAAATTAATGCTGCGTTTATTCTGCCGTTTTCATTAGACTATTTAATGAGATTTGATGCCTGCCCAGGGCTCAATCCCAGCTGCTCTAAAGTGAGTATTCCTCTTAACAGGGAAAGAGGGGAAAATGCTAAAAGTGGCTCCACATAAAATGTTTGAAACCTACTTTGATATTTGCTTGTCAACTGTATTTTTTTCATGCCGGGTCTCTTGCTTGAGTTAGATGTAAAAAAAAAAGAAAGAAAAAAAACCTACGAGTTTTAAAGGTGCACCTTGTAGTATTTTGGATCTGTAGAATGATCTGTAGCAAAAATGTAATACAGTATTTTTGTATACATACTACATGGGAATGGTTTAAGTAGTTTGCTATCAAGGGAATAAAAACATTAATCTGAGAGAGTAATGCTTGACTTGAAAGGCTAGACACTCACAGTACGTTAGTACGTGGAGTTATGGTACAGGCACATGATTGCCAATGTTTCATGGGAGGGCTAAGAGTGGGGCATTTAGATAGTTATAATTAACTAAATATAAAATAGTGGACAACGTCACAAATAATGATGTTTTAGTTCAGTTCAGTTTTATTTGCATAGCACTGTTTACAACTGACATTTTCGGAAAGCAGCTTGACATAGTAAAAACAAACCTGTTAAAAAATTTAAACATCAGGACAGATCACAGAATTCAGACAGCAGAGGGATCACGGTCTCTAGTCTCTCAGAAGTAGCATGTGTATCTAAATAAATATAAATGATGATGATTATGATTTTGATACAGACCCGTGCTTAGAACAATAACCTAGAAAATTCTTGTTCACCGACACACAGACACATACAGATTGAGACTGTTACAATTTATTCTCATTGTCAATCTAGGATACAAACAGAACAGTAGGCGAGTAAAACGCTGCCTCTTATTTTGAAAGCCTGCAGTGAATAACCAACTCTTCTCTAAATAAGCTCTATCACTTTAAGCATGTCTTCATTACTGCCACTACGGTATCAAACACTACATTTGGTAGCTGAGAGCAAATGGAATGAATGAGGGATAGGACAATGAGGGAGAGAGGAAGAGAGATCATTTGGATTGGCTGTGTTTAATGAATCTCTCCTACAATGACCAATCTAACGTTCTCTCTTTCTGATAGGAAATATGGACAGATGAAGGAAGAAAATTCATTTGTTTGAACTTGATTAAGCCTAAGGGATGTGTAAGAGACAGAATGGAGGAAGGATTTGTGCTGATGATGAACTAATACAGACGAAAGAAACAATCAATCACAGCATGTTTTCTGAACAAGCTGCTAATGTAAGCTTCATAATCCAGACACGGTGCAGCATGCATGATTGACTGTATGGGAAATTAGACTGTGTGAGTTTGCGTGTGTGTGTGTGTGTGTTTGTGTGTGTGTGTGTGTGTGTGTGTGTGTATATTGGTGCCAGAACCATTATTTTGTCTCCTTGTGTAGGACTGAGCCTTTCAGACAGATATTTTTCATAGCACATACACTGATTCAGATTAGAAAACCTAAAGACATTGAACACTGCCCTAATCATGCACATCTGGATGACATTATCAACAAAATTTAGTGCCTCCTTTCTCCAAAACATAGCGTGATGAAGATCAACAATTTAAATGAGCGTTAAATATGTAGTCAAGTTTTTAAACAGCCTTGGAATCAGTTAAATAGATGAGACTTGGAATATTTGTTATTAACAACCAATGACGGTGGCACATATCCAGAGGTGTGTACTGTTTTTGTGATCCAGTGGGTCGGTTGAGAGAAGTGCAATGCAAGCACAGAAATGATGCGTAATCAAATTATTTTGAGAATAACCAAGTGACTGAAGAGTGCATTCAGGAGACAGACAAGGCAAAAAAAGTGTGTGTGTGTGTGTGTGTGTGTGTGTGTGTGTGTGTGTGTGTGTGTGTGTGTGTGCAAATCTCCCCAGCAGGCTGAGTGTCTCTCAGCACTGGAGGCTGAAAGGCTGTTATTATCCACAACAAATGCAGTACATGAGGACAAGAGAGCAGTCTGTGTGTGTGTGTGTGTGTGTGTGTGTGTGTGTGTGTGTGTGTGTGTGT
>JBCNYG010000011.1:13225468-13235614 GCA_039654305.1 Porochilus rendahli | reverse complement strand
TCCGGGTGATGGCGTAAGATGTGGGCTCGGGGACTTGAAGTGTTCCCGAAATACTTCACTTTTATTTTGCGCACTGCATGTCATGTCAACTCCTTCTTGCCTGAAAAATCCAAAGTGCACCCAAACATTTGCCTTCAGCGAAGACAGCGCTAGCTGCATTTCTTTTTCCTTATCAATGTCAAAAGCTAGTTCTGGACAAACAGTACGCGTTGTAAGTAAGGTTGAAAATGTTTTTAACATCAGTTCTTGAAGATTTAAATCGATCCAGAATCCTAATAAATAAGACTTACGATTCAGATTTGAATCGATTATTTTCCTGGCACCTCTAGTGATTATGAGTGGTTCTGTGTGTGTGTTGCTATGTGATGGTCTGGTGAGCTGTTCAGGGTGAACCCCACATTTGCAGTGTTGGCTGTGATCGGCGTCAGCACATTTGCTATATCTCTTAAGCCATCTAAGGTCACTGGTGCCCATCTCCTCAAACACTGGGCGAAGGAGGGGTACACTCTAAACAGCTTGCCAGGCCTTCACCGAGCAAAACACACATACACACAACTATTCACACTCACATCTAGGACCAATGTGGAACAGCCACTCAACCTAATGCATGTTTGAACTGCGGTAGGAAACCAGAGTACCCAGCGGAAACCCGAGCAAGCATCCATACTCCACACAGAAACGGCTGAGCCTGGGACTTGAACCCAGGGCCTACTTGCTACTAAATGGACACGCTAACCACTATGCCACCATGCCACCCCACATTCATTAAAACAACAACAAAAACAGATATATGACCTCACTCCAAACAATAAAATATAACAAACACCAAGTAATTGTCCACAGATGCCCTTCTCATCCAAAAACTGCCCCCAACATGAAGCCAATCCCGCAAGCAATTATTCAAACAACATTTTCTCTGAAATGAAAGGGATTTTTTTTCAGAAACTGGCTTTCTGATGGACTCGGCTTGGCTTTTCTTTCTACCCGTCTCATTAAAAAGCTCTTAAGTTGTAAGAACCTCGTTATACGGCATAGCCAGAAATATAGAAACCTTATTTTATTACTATTGTCTCATGTCAATTAAATTCATCCCATTCATATTCCCTGTGTGAGCCTGCATTAGCCATTTGTATAATAACTTTCCCTTCTTTATTAGATGTGAATCTATAAAGGAACGTTTATACTGGCCATAGAGGCCTGATGATTCCTTCTCCGTATGCACCAGTGGAGCGAACTGCAAAAATTAAAATGACATCTTGGGAAATTGTGTGCTCTTATCGAAAAGGAAAGAAAGTGATGTCCGGTACGCATAATGAGTGAGCCGAGTGTTACGACCTCAAACTTCAAACAGAGAGAGAGAGAGAGACTTTACTGAGAGACCTATGGGATGCAGGGAATTCATCAACAGTCAGACAGGAGGAAATCTTTGGCAGAGAAAGACCATTTTTATACAGTAGTGGGGGATATGTAGGGGCTGTGTTGCTGAAATTCAGGAATATTTCCATAGGTATCCAGAGGAAACCTACACTTAACATGGGCAGAATATGCAATCTCTATACAGAAATGTTTATGCCCAAGTGTTAAACCAAGGACCTACCCCACATTCGTCAGTGCCGGCTGAGCTAGGCTCCAGATTCCCCGCGACCCTAATAGGATTAAACGGTTTGGCAAACAAGTAAATGAAAGATTTGAGTGAGCACTGTGATAAAGTGCACAGCAGAAAAAGTTTTCAGAAGGAGACGACCACCATCAAGTATCAAGCACAACATCAATAACAATGACAGGCACAGTATATCTAGTACAAGCATATTGCCTTGTGTTTTTTCAAGCATACTAGAACTGGCTGTGGGTTCATTACATACGTTACGTATACATACACTCACAAAAATATCTCGAACACTGCACACGGATATGATGGGATCATTGCTGTCAGTAATCCGTCAGCCATGAGGCTGACACATGGCGTTGTTTGTTGACGTGCACTGAAGGCTAAACCTGGACGGATAATGCTGCAGTACAATTTACCAGTACTGCAACCTAGAACTATAAAATATACCTATAATAAAACACCCGCCCCCATATACCGACAGAGTCAATATATCTGGAGTTCCAGAGTTACTGCACAGCACATTCATAACAAATTTAAAGGCTGGAAGAATCGGGGCAGTGTACAAACTTTTGTACAAAAGATAGAACATTTTTTTTTACTACAGTGCCTGATATCTTCCCCAAATTCCATAGTAATGTACTGATATAACTGATACCCCCTAGCATCGATTAAATTCACACAGCACTGATTGGAATTTGTGATGATGACAAACTTCTTGTTCTCTGAATTTCATGCACTCCCTCCATTCCGTACTCTAGTGTGTTTTTTATATCATAAAGCTCAGCCATCTGTCTCACCTGTCTAATTTGTCGAGCCTCTTCAGGTGAAGGGTGTGACGTTCCTGATGCCTGTTGCTTAACGTCAATCATCTTCCACCATATTTCCACATCCACTCCTCCGCTTTACAGCCTCAACTTCTCCTGCTATATTTCCTCCAACAATCCGATTCCTTCCTGTTGCTTCTCTCTTCATGATCTATCTCTGCCTCCAGACCTTCCGCTGACTCGCCTCAGGTCATGGTTTTATCCGCAGAGACTAAATGGTTGAGAGGAGGGTTGACTAGAAGTTGAATGCTGTGACCAAGCTGCTCTGAGTTAACACACCTGACCCCCCCCCCCCCCCCCCCAACTAATCAGCCAACAGCTATCAGTTTTATACAATTGAGTTGGGAATACAACCCATTTTTTTTCAGTTCTTCTGATTTTCAGACACTTTTGTTTTGTTTAAAAGCATTCAGGGAAATTTTTGTGTTAAGATGTTTCTATTTTGTTACATTAATGTTAACCACCATAGTGGCACAGAGATTACTATGTCTGCCTCACAGCAAGAAAGTCCTGAGTTTGAGTGCTGTGCATTTCTGTGTGGAGTTTAGATGTTCTTCCTGAGCTTGCATGGGTTTCCTCCGGGTACCCCCAGTCGCTTTCCTCCCGCAGGCCAAAGATATGTACATTAGGCTAATTGGCTGTTTCATATAGGTGCAAGTGTGAGTTAGAATGGTTGTGGGTTGCGCTGCGATCGATTGCCAAGCTGTTTAGAGTGCACCCCTCTTTACCCCCAAGAGTTGACTGAGATAGGGTCCAGCCTCACTGCAACTCAATTAGGAACAAGTGCTTTAGCAAATATTAAGAGGGTTGATATTATAATATGTAGGTGATTAAGCACTTGGATTTTTTTTTTATATATATAAAATTTGTTTCATGTACATTTGGGGCTGAGCTAGTTATCAAGAGGTTGTGGGTTCAAATCCCTACTAGACCCCTACTGTGCCAAGACACCTGGGCAAGATCTCAACCACAAGTGTGCCTCTGTCCACCCAGCAGGGTACCAGTAAAAACACTGGGAAGGTAACCTGTAATGGACTAATGTCTCATCCAGCTTTCATTCCCAGCTTCACGCTACAGAAATTGGGACAAGCTCCGGCTCTGACGAGCCTGTAGGTTCGGGTGTAAAATCCCAACAGACTTTACCTTCGCCTAGTGTTGAAATACAAATCAATGCAGTTAAGAATTGAAGTATAATTCTCAATAAAATTAGTTAAGATCATGTTATTCAGCTAATAAAGGGTTCGATTGTTATATAGCGACTTCCAAGGTATGTATACTAACCCAAGCAATGAGAAAACAATGCGCATAAACCATTTCCTGGTGCCTAGCGTAGGTTTGGATGCTGCTAGTGTAGACTGATGATGGCAAGCTGCTTGTATTGCTGTTTATTTAGGCTGTAGTAAATAGACTGTGTGGACTGGATCATGTCCACAGTAGATTAATAACAGTAAGACAGCTATATTGGTGCCTTAATGACACCGTCAGTCAACCAGTGACTTGGAGATTCATTATATTAATATTTTGGTATTAATATGGTCTCTAGTGCTTTTGATGTATGGATTGAGACCCACCCACTGTGGGTTGTTGACGGTGAAGTGTTCTTGGTAAATAAAGCAAATAGGGTATAAGGTCTGGGACAAGTCCACAGAAAATATTAGTCAAGCAGTATAGGATGAGTGGCGTTTGCTTAGCATGCCATCCGAATCTGAAAACAGAACTGAAAAGCAATGCATCCTTTAATAGCTTCACCCCTTTTGAGGCATGCAAACCGTGTCCAACATTTAGAGCTTCATTGTTAGGTGTTTTAGGTGACTGTGGAAGAAAACCCAGAAAAATCCCCACAAAAGCAGAGGGAGAAACAGAAATGCCCGTGGAACCCAGGACCTTCCAGGACGTGCTAATCACTGCCATTGCTGCCCCTGCATAAATTATTTATACAACTGAGAAATTATCGGGTAATGGCCTTGCTCAAGGGTCCATCACTAGCAGCTTGGTGGTACTGGAGCTTGAACCCTCAAACTAATCAGGCTCCCAGGGCCTTAACCCCTGATCTACCACTGCCCCAGTGCTACCTCTAAAAGTACACCAAATACACCAGTTGATTCTGTATTATTCATCACCGTCCTGTGCTTTCCTTGTGTCATCTATCCCCAGAGTCTTCTGCAGTCATGTGTAATAAGAATCTTCTAGCGTGACACAGTGTCCCTTCCCAAAACATTCTGGAAGCTGAAGGTGCGAGTAATATCTCCTAAATGACTCGGCTCTCTGCTGCTTTTTTAATGCTCCACTGCCTCAGGTAGGAGACCACGGTCTGAGAGGAAAATGGAATTTGCTGCTATCTGCAAGGGCTGAATGGAAGAAAGTACGTGTGTAAGTAAGAATGAATGACTTGCTACAGTGGGCACGTTACTCTCCCAAAACGTCTCCGTCCTGTGGTACAGCAACTTAACCTGAGCATCCATAGGCTGAGCAAACTTCACACTCTCACAAAAACAATAGGCTTCCTGTGCTAGCTCGTGTGCAAAAGTGTATTATCTGGTATAAAATAGTCAATAATGAACAAGAGGAAGCAGCTCTGCAAATATTAACCAAAATGTCAAATAATGCTAATAATGCTAAACAGTCCTTTCAAAAATTCCAGAATCCACAGTTTGATCTGGATCACCTCCAAAATCAAATGGAATGTTCCTTGTCCAAAGCCCTGCCTTTGGTAGAAAAGCAGAAACTCCCTAGAACCACATTTCAACTTCTCAACACTTTCCTCCTCAAAGATCCACAATAACTCCTTTCTGTTCCAAGGTGTGGCTGGGTAGTCTATCTGGGGAACATAATGAAGAAGTTAGGAATACACCCTGAAAGGTACTCCGCTCCATCAAAGAACATTATGCAGACACTTATTCAGAGCTTCGCACAAACATTACCATAATTGCTGTAATTGCTCCCAAATGACTGGAATTTGCTTGTAGTGTGCAGTTTTAACAATGCACTACATGCCCTTTGAATTTAAAGGTACTAAAGGTGTACCCTTGAAGGTACTACCCTAACAACATTAAAAGATATGGTACCAATCTACACACTGGCATTCTTGGCTTTAAGAAAGCGGGAGGAATATGTCTTAATAAAATACTTTTATCCCGGCACACAAACCCAGGACCCTAGAATTTAAACCCACATGTCTTGGTGTGGGTTGGCATGTTGGCGTAGTGGTTGGCATGCAAGAAGGTCCTGGGTTCGAGTCCTGGACTCAGGGGTTTCTGCTTGGAGTTTAATTGTTTTCCCTGTGCTTGCATGGGTGTCTTTTGAGTAATCTGGTTTCCTCCTACTGTCCAAAAACATGCGCATTAGGCTATTTGGCTGTTCCAAATTGCCTCTAGGTGTGAGTGTGAATGGTTGTGTGTGTGTGTGTGTGTGTGTGTGTGTGTGTTGACCTGCAATGTTTTGGCAAGTTGTTCAGAGTGTACCCCGCCTTCCAGTGTCGGCTGAGATAGGCTTCAGCCTCCCTGTGACCCTAACAGTCAGGAATGAGTGCGTGAGATATCTTGGGAACCAGCAGCTATAACATTTAGCTCAGTCTGCTATGTATTAAACCTTAAAGTACCACACTGATTAAAATAACCCCATGGAGAAAACCCACTGCTGCAAACACAGTACAAGTTGATGACCATTTACCCTCGGGTTCTATGCGTTCCACATTTCCCATTAACCGTGTGTGAAATAGAGTTCCTCACTGCAGGGGTCCCTTCAGTCGTCTACTCAGTTGTTGCTGAAGTGCTGAGTCCCTTCGTTCACTTCACTATATAATGGGTTTGTTTTGTAGCCAAGTCTCTCTGGGAAACAGCAAGAGCATAACAGCGTTGCTTTCTGCTGCTCGGGCTGTTTATTTTGATTAGCTGATGGATTTGTCGACATGGCAGTCACCAGAAAATTGACACAGCAGGTCTGGAGGTCAAACGCACACCTTGGTATGAACTCACACAGCCTCGGGCACTGGGGGTGGGTGGGTGAATGTAGGGTTTGTAGGACAAGTAGGTCTCATGATGGTGTAGAGTATGTAGTGTTGTTTGAGGCTTGAATGAAAAAAAAAGCAACTGCTATAAATCTATCAATTCTGAGGGTAACATTTGATTTTGCTTTTGCTACAGGTTGTAATCTGTATTATCATAATGCATGGTGTTATCAGTGCTAACTGCAGTCCAACAGAATATTAGAACGCAGGCCTTTTTTTGGTCAGCATGCAGTTAACAGCAAGAAGGTCGTTGGTTCAAGTCCCAGGCTCTGACATATCTGTATGGAGTTTGCATGCCCTGTTTGTGAGGGTTTCCTCTGGGTACTCCGGTTTCCTCCTATTGTCCAAAAACAAGCACCAGGCTGACTGGCTGTTTTAAATTACAGTGTGAATGGTTTGTGTGTTTGTTGGCCTTGTGATGGTCTTGCGAGCTGTTCAGAGTGGACCCCTCCTTCGCCCCATGTTGGCTGTGATAGGCTTCAGCCTCCCCATGCCCCTTGTAGGAGTATACGGATCGGCAAAGGAGTGAGCCAGGCAGTATTTCACACTTAAGGGTGATTTCAGACTTGAAACTAATCAAAGCTTGACACTTAAGATTGCCTATTTTTTAATTCAGAGTAACCACACTATAAAGAACCTTAGAAGCAATAAACCACCATTTATTCCTCTTTAGTGCTCTTCAAAGTAAATGATTTTCAACACTTGACGTTAAAATGACTCTCCATATCAGTGCAATTTGTATTTGACCTTAAGATGACTGGATTGCTTTGTATTCCTTACTGTGTACTCTGGAAGCAGAACGTTGTTTCTACTACATGAGTTCATTTCTTTGAGGTTTTCCAAAGAGAGAGGGAGAGAGAGAAATAGATGAAAGCACACTGCAGTCATATTCAAATATGTAGAAGGTGCGCTAATCTCTGCACTTCTTGTTCAATTCAATTCTGTATTCGTTCATCTTCAGTAACCGATCCAGTACTCAGATCTTATCCCAGGAACACTCATTCATTCATTTGCTGAATGGCTTAATCCTGCTAGGGTGGCCGAGAGTCTGGAGCCTACCTCATCTGACTCGGCGTGAAGGCAAGTCTTTGGACTGTTGGTGGAGACCCACAGAAGCTCTGGAAGAACATGCATTCTCCACACATTAAAACGTCCTCGATCATCTACCTGGATGTTTTTGCGAGGTGAGTAGAAACCAGAGAACCCAGAGGGAACCCACAAAAACTTCACACAAGAGACCCTGTAGCCATGAAGCAGCAACACCATTCCTTTCACCCTGAGATTATTTCACAGTGTACTTCATACACTTTGCCAATGTTGCATTACAGCCAATCATTTTCTCTTTCTCCGAACTAAATGGGATCAGAGATAGAGATAGAGAGCAAGAGAGCAGATGGTCAGTTAGTGGGAAAGGTGATAAAGGGTCACTGGGTACTAGCAGACAAAGATATATTAACCTTCAGGCTAATGCTGCACTCACTCTTTCACTCTCACTTTTCACTGGTCTGCTTCTCTTCCTGATCTCCATCCCCATCTTCCTCTAGTGTTGGTTTTTGTTATTCTTTAAACGCCCAGTGTCTGTGCCTCTCTCCCTCTCTTTTTCTCTCTTTCTCGCTCTGTGTGGAGGCTGTGTATAACATACAACTGAGAAAATCCATTACTTCTGATGCTAGTATTTTAAACACAGAGCAAATATGAATAAATCAATGTTAGACATAAACATAATATGAGCTGTGAATAAATCTGCCTATAGCAGTTGAGATAACTTGAGACATTTCAGTTGCTGAAATTGAAGAAGGACGTAGAAAAACCTCTGCGGTTCCTCACTTCGGAAGGTGCTCAACATGATGCAAGGTCTCGAAAAGGCTTCAGACTGTTTAAGAAGTGTATTTGTTGTATATATGCATGATTCTGTATATACAGTAGGTATACTGTCCATAACTTTATCCCTAAAATCTTTTGACTGTGCCTTGCTACCCCTAGTTGACTGATGGTATTCAGTAACACTTTCAAGTGCTCAAATGCTCTAGAAATATCTTTTCGTGTTGGACTAAACAAACTGATTGCAGTTGATTGCAGGTGGAAGCCAGTAAACTTGGAATGCAATAAAGATGTTAATTAGTTACACTGATTGAGTTTATAAGCATTTTACTGACTGGTGATCCCTTTTTTTCTTAACTATTTTCACTTGGCTGTTAAGTTGCACGGAGTAAACACAGCTGGAAAAATATTTTTTGAGTGTGTCTTCATTTCCTGCCGCAGAGCAACAGTATGTTTAAAGGGGGATGGGGTTCTTTTCTATACCCCCTGTTAAAAGGTATAGCCTTTTTCTACATTCTATATATTTAGAATCTAGATTTTATAGGTTCAGGATTAGCTGTATGCTTTGGGGAAAATCAGAGGTGGTAAGTTTAAATATCAGCAATGCCAGAGAGTTTGGTCCCTGTACCAGTGCCACTGTTGGTCCATAAGCAAAACGGCCTAGGCTCTAAATCACTGGGTTTTTGGAATGGGTTCTGTCTCAAATGGCTAAAAACATCTGCCAAGTATATAAAACTTGGCGGATGTGGATTCTGAAAAACTTATATTATTCTAATCCGAATCAAATCTATGCATAGGCCAGGGTGGACATTTAGGGCCAACATTACCTCAACCACAGGAAACATGAGTGAGTAGCTAATATTCGTTTGGCTGAGGAGGTATAATGGTTTTAAGTTTGGGCTTTAATGGCATCTCTTTAAGAGTTTTGGTATTTACTACACAGAAATGTAATGAAAAGCAAACTCAGAGTTGGCTAAGAAAATGAATGAATGAATGAATATTTTTATCATTACAGAAACAGGCCAGATGACCTTTGTGCTTCAAGCTGAGCTAAGCACTCTGTGGCTAATGGTATCTTTTTAATTCTCCTTTAGAAGTTAGTATATACTGCACAGAAACAAGAAAATCTAACTAAAATTATGGTTTTATTCTTCATTATTTTCCTCTTTAAAGTGTCATAAAGTGTCCATCATATTTTTGAAGCATTATCCTATGACCCATCAGACCGCACTGTTCCCATGTAGTATATTCTAAAATATACAACCTTTTCAGTCCTAAATATCCTTAAAATCAGGGTTCATACATGTACCTCAGAACTGAAACAGCAGAACCCAGAGAACTGTTTATATTTTGACATTCTGGAGACAATTTTACCCCAAAACACTCACCATCAAGTGTGTCAGAATCCAAACCAAAAATTAAAGCTGAGCAGTTCAGGGTTAGCGGTGTATCATCACCTTCAGGCCACTGGAACAGAACTCTCACTTTAATGTGATGTCCCGCTGTGCTGACGAGACTACAGAAGAAGAGCGAGACTCTGATTCATAACACTTACATTTTTTTAATAGAATTCATTTATAACAAATGGACCTTGAGTCAGCAAAGACCTGCTCGTCGTACAGACGTCTTCCGCCACTGATAAAACCTATGTAGGAAAATAAAAAGCACTCCATTCATTCAAAGAGGGGAAAAATGAAAGGAAGGAGAAAAAAAAAACGCTTATAACTAATCAGAGGTAATTTTTTATGATTCTTTTTAACCAAGCCATTTTTTCTTGCTTTTTTTTTTTTTTTTTTTTTTTTTTTTTTTTTTTTCCCATGTGCCCCCTCCTCTCCCCCCTCTACCTCCAAAAGGGAAGGAGAGGGAAAGGAAGAAAAAAAAACCAC
>JBCNYG010000011.1:13212564-13222982 GCA_039654305.1 Porochilus rendahli | reverse complement strand
CTTATATGAGAAAAAAATTAAAATAAAAGGGACAAAGAAAAAACAAAACAGATGTACAGATATACGTATGTGTATACATTAAAACAGCTTAATAAAATAACATGAATGGAAATACAGAGATAATACTCGGGTTGGACTAACATTGAAAGATTACCTGTTTTGTGTTTAAAAAAAAAAAGAAAGAAAAAAATTCACATAGTTTCAAAATGAATTACCGCTCAGTCGAGTAATAATAAAGTACTAAAAAACTAAATCAATAATTCTTTATTTGTCTGGTGTTTGTACACTCCCCCTAACTGAAGGACGAACATTGGGACGAGATAGGGGTTTCATTATTACTATTACATACGTCCGTTTGTGTGTTTCTTTCTCTTTCTTTTCCTTCACCGATCGATGTTCTTCGTCGATGAGATGAGATGTCCCTCCTCGTAATCATTTGTCTCTTTACAACACGGTCCACATCATTTTAATGCAGTACCTTGTTGTCTTCTTGTTCTCTGGTTTTCTTCTTATTATTTCTTTAATTTGTGTTTATGAAATCGAGACGAATACTCGAAGCGACGTGATGCTTCAGCAGTTCGGATGCACGTCTGCTAGTCGGGAGTGGGAACTTATTGGACGTTGGAGGGGAAAAAAAGGGCGTTCTTGGTCCACCTGGTATTTCATATGTTTGTATTTTGTTTTGCTTTTTTGTTGAATTTTTAATTTTTTTTACTTTTAACATTTTTTTTCCACACCCAACAAATCATGAACTCATGTCTTGGACTAGGAGTTTTTAAGAAGTACTTTTCACAAGCAGGAATTTTTATGGCTCAGAAGAAGTGACCTCTGGACGGCCTTCGGCGCTCCTCGGGGTGAAGCAGACTCTTACGTTGCATAGTGATCGAAGCTTCCCAGATACTCCAAACCCGCACGGTAGCAGAACTGGTATTGATCCTGAAGAGGAAACGGAGAGAACAATCGTTGAACATGTTTGACTCCTTGATAAGTGCATGTACAAACAGTATACTTTAGGGAAGGATGTTAGCTGAGATATGAGGTCAAAGGGTACCAAAGTATCTTAAAGCCATGAATGAGGGCTTTGGAATGACTTGACTCCAAAATTAATTTAATTAAAATTTCAAAACGACATTTTCCCAGGTACGAAACTTTTTTTGTGAATTTTTGCAAATTTTAAAATTCGCTTCAAGATTTTTTGTGACTCCACTTGCAAGTGAATATGTTGCGGCTTATAAGCTTACAAGCTTATAAGCTTAGGCAACTCAACTGATTTGCAAGTAATTTGCTTCTAGTTTGAGAATATTCTGTGAAAAAAAGGCGAATCTCCTGTCGTAAATCTGTCACGTTTTGTTCGCTTTTTGTTCTTAAGCAATTCGCTTTTCATTTGTGTATTATTAGTGTGCAAATAAAATACAAATGATGACAAAATACATGGAATATGGCAGATACCAGCAAGTCTCAACCAATCAGTCTTTTCTAAAACTTTCAGTGGAAGTCTTCAACTTGTCGATTTTCTTTACAAACAAAAAACAAATAATTTGCGAGCAAAACCACAACTTTGCCACCTTCTTGCGACATTGGTGGACTGTTTGACAAAGGTTTGAGACTACTCTGAGTCAGAGCCTCGTTTTGTGACATACGTACAAGTTTGAAACTTTGAGATGAGTTAATGAACCAGGCGACCAAAATGCGATGCCGCAAATGTCGTGAGACAAACTTGAGAACATTTAAGAATGAAAAGCAACTGCTATGAACTGCCAATATTTCATAATTTATTTCCACGTACCCAATAAGGACAATTAAAGATTATTTTATTAATTTCAAGTCCTTTTCCTTGAAGTTCACCAGCTTTCGATTCTTGGATTTTACAGCAGTAGATCACCAACAGGTCTGAGCTGAGTTTGTAGCCGGGACCCCTAATTGCAATAGATTTGATAATATGGATTGTGATTTTCACAAAAAAAAAGAAAGAAACGAAAAAATGAAGGAAAAAAAAGGTATATAAGCCCACACCGTAGAATGAATTATAATGTGCCTCCATCCCTCCAGGGTGCATTAGAGCAGTATTGAAACACAGCCCTTTTTCAGTGTGTGTATGCATTCCGCTCAGGCTACAGAAAGTCATCACTTCAGCTCTATGAAAAGTACATCAGGGTCAAGAGCTCAGCTTTGTCTGCTGTGTACTCAGACAAAAAGGAAGGGTCAGGAGAGGAAAAAAAAGAAAAAAGAAAAGAAATGCAGTATTTTGCTCAGTGGGCTGTAAAGTATCACGTCGTTCACTCTGTCCTCATTGATCTCACCACACTATTTTCCTCTCCACTGTAGGGACGCGATATTTCTTCCCCCAACTGTGAAGTTACTTATCTGAATTAATTTGCATGGCTTAACCTCAGGGATTTGCTGAAATTGATATAAATAAACATCAAGGACTGAGCAGCTAAATATTGATACACATACACACATACACAAAACAAAACCTACACACTACATTAATCTACAGTCAGCTCCAAACCAAAAATCGTTTTTATGACACTATTAATCAAACACAAATACTAACATTTACTTGGTAGAAGCTTATTATAAAAGAATATGTTACATAAAGTCCACTCAATCACAGTATAGCAGAATTTCCTCTTCTTACATGCTTCCGTTTATTATAAAATGTTTTCTGCTATTGCACCACCATGTACTTGTTACTTATTATGTGTCATACTGCTTTGAGCTGAAGGTGCAGAAAAAATGTGGTTTTGATTAGGCGCAGGCAGATGTAGTCAAGAAACTTAGTCGATAAACAGGCAGGTGATCAGGCAAACAGAATATCAGAGATAAAACAGAAATCAAAAATAGACCACAGGGGTCCAGGCCCTCCAATGTACAACAAGCATAGTAAGTTTGAAAGCCCCAGCTTCAGCGCGAGGCAAGTAAATGACTGGAAACCTAATATATCTGTGACCTTGAAAATTAAGTCAAGGTCACTCACACACAAACTCATCCTGGCACTCATCGTAGTGAGCATCGCAGTGAGCCAGCATACCAAGTTTAAAAGCCCCAGCTTCAGCAGGTGGCAAGTAAATGTCCAGAAACTAAAGAATGATGGACAGAAAGACGGATGGAACCTATTCCTAAAGCTCCCAGTAAGCAGGAGCTAAAAAGAGGAGGCAGGCAGACATCAAAACACTAAAACAATCACAGAAAATAAAGGCTCGGTAGGTACTGGTAACCCTAGGTTTATACTGGGGCACGATGTCCGCGATCTCTGCGATTTAAAAAAGCCCGGAGCTCCACAATTTATGACTACACTTGGAGGCCGATCGGGGAATAAAACGGACGCAGCTCACGTCCAGGAGATGAAGGAATCATGCTGGCAAGTTCATCAATATCCCCTTTGATGGTGCATCAAGGTCTGTTACGCTCTCTTAAGCTCTGTTAAGGTCTGTTAAGCTCCACTCTGCTCTTCTGCACTTCCCACGTTCTATCACAATTGGTGTCAGATCATAATAGAGCGAGATAATTGTGAGCTCGTTCATCCCGAGTTCATCAAGTTCCCTCAAGATCATCACAATTCGAGCCCACGACCCCTGATGCTCATCACAATTCACTCAAATTGTGGAGGTCATGGACATTGTGCCCCAGTGTAAACCAAGGGTTATGATACACTAGAGCAATACGTCTATACTATATAGTGTAGGTGATTAGTGAGCTGGGATCCAGGAGTGCAGAGCATAATGGGAGTGTTGATAGTCAGGTGACTGTGATCTGGGAAGTGTAGTACTAATTCTGCGTTTGCCATGAGGAAGCTACCTTTAGTCCGAAAATCTGCCGGCTCATTGGTGGTGGTTCTGTGGTATTGTTACATTAATAATAGACTGATTTTGTTTTGTTTTTCTAAAACGGACAAAGTTCCATACCTCTGTCTGTACCATGGCTGGTCTCTGTGTCCTCAGCATCTTGACCGTCTGGAAGATGTCCACGACTCCCTCATACCTCATCCTTTCCAGAACAATACTGAGAGTGATGAAGACTCCTGTCCTCCCAACGCCCGCACTAGAGACAAAAAGAGAGAGAGAGAGAGAGAGAGAGAGAGAGAGATGCTGATGAAATACTTGGTACTTCTAACTCTAACGTACTTTGATATTCTTTTTTTTTTTTTCCTCGAATGCATTATTATTTCAGCATAGCAGTGGCGTACCTGCAATGCACTGTGATTGGTCCGTCCTGGCCGAACTGCTCCTTTGTTTTGTGCACTTGGCCGATGAAGTCGATGAAACCCTCTCCTGATTTGGGCACGCCCTGCTCGGGCCAATCAGTGAACTGGAACTGTCGCACCGTCCGGGACTGACCATCCTACAACACAAAACATTAAATAAACACTTTATACCTATGTACTCATTACAGCTGGGCAGTGGTGGGACTGTGCTTAAGGCTCTGGGTTATTGATTAGAAGGTTCGAGGGTTGTTCGAGCCTCACTACCACCAAGCTGGCACTGTTGGACCCTTAAGCAAGGCCTTTAACCCCTTAACTGCTCTCAAATAAGATATAAAAAAAGGCATGAGGTTGTCTGTAAATACTCTAAATGTAAATGTAAAGCTGTTTAGTCTAAATCCCTGAGAGACTGGAAGCCAACAAAAGATATACCAGCACTCTTCACCTGATCGTATTAACATGCAGCGGTATATTTAAAAAAAGAACTGACTCCTTTGATGTGCCGTGTTATTGAGCAAAGCTCTGAAGGTGTGAGTTGCTTCAGACATGCACTAAAGCCAAAATATGGAAAGCTACACCATCTTTGAGTTCTGCTATAAGACTGAAGGAGAACAAGCCTCAGACCGAATTAGAAGTTGCTGCCTTTGTTTCTGGACTGACATCTTACAATGCCTGTGATTATTTCCTCCAGTGCACTCGTTAACAGCCTGACAGAAAAGTTCACCTCATCTCCAAACGGTACACTCGGAAATCGCTAGAAACAAGAACAGTGTAATACTACAAATGAACGCCTGGAACAAGTTTAGAGGACATCTCTATATTACATTTGTTCAACCTGCAATTGCTTCTTTTGAAGGACTTCCAGAACATTACATGGAACTGTATAGTATGTAGTCATGGATTGTGTGATTGCTCATCCTCAGCTTGTCAAGACTTTACAAGAAACTTGCAGACTCTTCGTTCAATGACTCTCCCGCATGCTTCCTCCCCTCCCACCTACTGCCACCTCCAACCTACCTGGCTAGACTCCTTCACTAAACTGCCTCTTCGATTTAAATCCAAAACGTGTTTGGGGCCGTCCGTATTTTTATGAACGTTTTACCCGATCTTCCAATGTCAACCCATTTATCTAGCTCGCTCTTTGATAAACAGATCTCCAATCCCAGATGTGGAAGCAAGCCAAAAAAATGCCATTCGTCCAACATTAGAGCAGCTGAAGACACTTGGAGTAGAGTGCTGGCTGCCAAACACCGTTTACATGATCAATCACGACTGAGTAGTGCTCGCCATGAAGTTTGGAAAGAGAAACTCTATGCTCTGTTATGCTTTCTATCCAGAGACCCAGTCCAGCTATGATCTCCAAGCCACGAAGAGCAGTGCGTGACATCATCGGAATTTCAATTCTCAAACTCTCAAACGCTCAACTTAGTGTGATGTGTGTACCAGAAGTAGTAAGTCATAAAAATTTACTGATCTCAGGGAGAACATCAAAAGGCTTGGATGAAAAACTTACTCTGGCGTCAGTGACTTTAAACTCCCGTAGGATATATTGAGGCATGTTGTACTCAGCCATAGGGTCCACTACGAAGTACTGATACCGTGCTGAGCGCTCTGCTGGCCAGTACTGATGGCATTTTTCCTAACACACACACACACACACGTAAAAAGAATGACTTTACTAAACACATTCGAAGTCACATGACTCCGATAACATCCAGATCATCTGTGGTGTTAATGTGAATGAATTAGTACTTGGAAACAGTGACTGATTTTCCGTGAGTCCATTATTCCATATAGAAGAAACATTAAACCAATTTTATATGCAGAATCATAGAAGTGTATGAACAAACTATATGCAGTAAAATGAAAAAATAAATATTACAAGCATATTTCAAGCTGTTGATTACGCTCATAAAGCGTGGGTGTACAGGCTCGCAATTTCTCCCTTCTTACAAGCTATTGGTTATAGCTGTGCCTTGCAGTGTAAAAAATGGAACAGCAGGGCATAAAAAAGTGAGTGTGTGGGATTCTTGTTCCACTCTCCATCTATTTATTAAAGCATGCTGTAATTTGCCCTGTACTCTGTTTTTTCCAGGTGGGCGGAATTTTCTAACTGAATAACCGAACAGATGTCAGACGCCTCTCTTTCTCTCTCTCTCTCTCTCTCTCTGTGTGTTTTTTTCTCGTTCTCTCACCCTGCCCATCTCTCGGAGTTTAGTGAGCATCACTACGATGGTGGAGTTGTGCTCCCACAGCATCCTCCAGAAATCTTCTGTGGTCTCAGCCAAAGGGCCCTGCGTGGCGATGTAAGCCTTCTGCTGCCTGGATGGTGGTAAATAAATAAATATTAAAAACAATGGATAAAAGTTAATTATAGCTGTTACAGGACAGCTTGGCTGCTTGGCTAACAAGGGTCAGATTTTACAAGACACGATTATGTACTGCTTTTTGCATGCTTTTGATAAAATACTTTTTCTACCCCCACACAGTGGAGACCACGTTTACAATGTTTATCTACCTAAAACATTCAGCTCTTTAATAATATTTAAGAATATTATAGAAGAATTCAGCTACAGTGTAATTGTAAGTAATAAAGAAGAAGAGTGCACCGTGCTCACCGGTACCCATCAATGAAGCTGGCGTTGATGTAATCGGATCCCTCCACCCCCCTAATGGGCTGAAGACATACTCTCGTTGATTCGTATGGCATTATGTTGACCAGCCGGTTCTTGAACTTGTTGCAGGGCAGGTTGGCACTGATGAAACGTGACGTGTGGGCTTTAGTGTTGGCCAAACGCTGCAAAATAAACGCCAGAGTGTTTATGGATGATTAGAACCTTACTTTTACAAACCTTTCTTACACATTCATACCTTTTTGCGCAGGGCACTCTCTGCGCAGTCTTCTTCTGTTCATCCAAACATCTATAAGATATGTCACCTGCCTATCCATCCAACAATCCAACCACCCTTTCAGCCATCCATCCATCCAACAATCCAACCCTCCATCCAGCCATCCAACCAATCACTCAACAATACATCCATCCATCCAACAAACCAACCATCCATCCATTTAACAACCCATCCATTCATTCAACAATTCAACCATTCATCTATCCGTCCACCTCACCACCCATCCAACAACCCAAACATCCATCCATACATCCATAGATCCAACAACCCAGCCATTCATCTAACAATTCAACCAATCATACATTCAATAACCCCACCACCCATCCAGCAATCCAGACATCCACCTACCCATCCAAGAATCCAACCAATCATCAATCCAACTATCCATCCAACCCCTCAATTTCATTCAATAATTCAACCATTCCTCCGTACATTCAACAATTCAACCATTCATTAATCCATGCAACAACCCAAACAACCATCCATCTATCTATCCAACAACCAAGCCATTCATCCATTCATCCATCCAACAACCAAGCCACTCATCCATCCATCTATCTATCCAACAACCAAGCCATTCATCCATCCATCCATCCATCCATCCATCCAACAACCAAGCCATTCATCCATCCATCCATCCAACAACCAAGCCATTCATCCATCCATCCATCTATCCAACAACCAAGCCACTCATCCATCCATTCATCCATCCATCAATCCAACAACCAAGCCATTCATCCATCCATCCAACAACCCAAACATTTTTTCCAATCTCTCCTTTACTCATAGTCATACATTCTCTTCCTCTTTTTTCTCCTTTATTTTCATTCATCTTTTCATCTCAAGATGAACACTAATAATTTAATAGCTGTAGAAAGCTTGTACGCGCACATACAAACACGACTTATAATGGTGTGCTTAACAATGCCCAGGGACTGCAGCTGCTCTATTTATGATCGTCTCTGAGAAGTGAATAATACAATGAAATGGCTCCCGGAGGATAGACACACAGCATAACTTATCAGTAAAACGAGAGGGAGACCCACGAGGCTAATCAGAGAGTGCATGCTCTGACAGCTGAAGCTTGTGCTGGTGATGCACGGTTCAGGTTAGATGTGGCTATATAAATCAGTGGACTGAAAAGATGGCTGACAAATTGACTTGTGTAATACAGGTTTATATTATCAGAGTAGAGTCCTAGTAAGAAAAGGGAGAGCGGAAGGAAGAGTGAGAATGTGGAAGAAGTGTGTTAAAAAGAAACAGCATGGAAATGAACAGATGAAAGCAACAGACAGAGTTTTTACATGAGAGGGTCTGGGGGTCTTTGAGTTGTAGCTGCATTAAAGCAGCGGTTAAGTGGTATGGAAGAAACCACAGGCCCCAGGCTGTCTGTGCTGCAGCAGTAAAGTGAAGTGGAAAAGAACACCAGCGTGGCTCGGTGAGGGGGTAAAATCATTGCAACCGAGCTCTAGAAACGCCTCATGCTCCAGGACTGGCGCGATTTGCTCAGCCTGGGATACTCCATCACCTTCTGACTCTTAGGAAATACATTTTTCTTTTTGTTCCTGCTGTTTGAGGAAGTCGCTGTAAAATGTCGGCATATCAAATGACATGGGGCAAAAACTACGCTTTATGGGACCAGGGCAAATATGGCTTTCTGTTGACGTGAATTGATTGCCGGCGGCATGGTGGCATAGTGTTAGCAACCACTAGTTAGTTAGCAACCATTAGTTGGAATCTGTCTAATGGCAAAAAGGTCCTGGGTTCGAGTCTCGAGTGTGAATGGTTGTTTGTGTTGGCCCTGCAATGTCCTTAGGAGCAATGGGTGCCACACCTTTGCCAAGCACTGGCTAAGATAGGCTCCAGCAACCCTAGTATGATTAAGCTGTTTGGCAAATGACTGAGTGAATTGATCACATTTTTTGAAGATATTTGTTTATTTAATTTTGATCGAGTGTTCATGCCAATTTTGTTTAGCCAAACTATTGAAAATATTCATAGAATATTATAAAATGAATAATCTTCAGGAAATCCTTAATTCTGCTTTATATTTTTGTTTAAACTGACATTTGTAGTAACTTGGATATTTTAGTAACTAATTAAACAAAAGAAACATAGCTACTTCTTTTGGATATGCTAACATTTCCAACCTGTTAGAATCCTTTTTATTTTTTGTACCACTTAAAAGAATAGTCAACTTTGATAGAATGCAATGACAAATTTTTCACAGCTAGCATGCTAGCATTCACTGACGTACCTTGAACTCCAGCTCCATGCCCGTGACATTCTCACCCGTCTCGATTTGGGTGAGTTTCTGGATATAGGCGTAAAGGTTGCGGGCAGGGACCTCTGTGTTTCCGCAAGTCACGGCCTCCAACAGGGCATCGTGAATGAAAACGTATTGGTCCTCTGTCTGCACCATGTAGTTTCTCTGGGCGCGCATCAGCGTCACGTGCCCGTAAATGTCCACAGTCTTCTCGTGCTTGATTCGCTCCAACATGGCGTCGATCACGATGAAGCAGCCGGTTCGACCCACGCCGGCGCTGTTTAGGGAAAATGGATTAAGTTTAAGTAAGCTTCTTTAGGAGAAACATAAATCTACTTAAAACTGTGTCAATATATTTTTAATACATTATAGCTGATGATGTGTTCACATTTTACCCAGCGCCACCAACTAGCATCCCAGATTATCTGATTCTTCATTTTTTTCTTTAAAAAATATTTAAAATGTAAATTCTGCTGCTGTGTTAATGCTAATATTCCAGCTAGCTATGTTATGTAACGTTATACTTTTAGTTCATCATATAAATACCATAACAGCTAACATAGCCCATAACGCTCCCCTACCTGTCGAGTAGTAGACCTCCTGTTAAACAACCTTTGTGATTAAGCTAAGTGAGTTATCAGCTGATCGATGACAATTAAATTACCTAATCATTTTATTGATTTATTTATCTTCTGCCAATTTCGACATTAGCAGTAGGCGCAGTAGGGTGCTAGTAAGAGGGGCTTTTACCAGGTGCATACTTCGCGCCTGGGTGGGGGGGATCGGAGGGGGGGTGGGTACGTGTACAAATCATTATGTGCTTAAACGGTGCCAGCATACGCATTATAATTAGAGTGTGATTGCTGGCCAGGAGAAGAGCAAACTCATTCATCTGCTGCTGGAAGACAGGGAGAGGGAGGTAGCTGTGCAAGAGAGTGGCGAAAGCCATACCTCGACTCACAGAGAGAGAGAGAGAGAAAGAGAGAGAGAGAGAGAAAGAGAGAGAGAGAGAGAGAGAGAGAGAGAGAGAGAGAGAGA
>JBCNYG010000011.1:13194291-13205595 GCA_039654305.1 Porochilus rendahli | reverse complement strand
TGTGTGTGTGTGTGTGTGTGTATGTGTGTATGTGTGTGTGTGTATGTGTGTGTGTGAGGGGCTGTTGCTGTTGATTGTACCTGCAGTGCACCACCATTGGCCCAGCGTCTGGAGGGTTACAGGCTTTAACCCTGCGCAGGAAGGCCAGGAACGGTGTAGGGTGCTCGGGAACGCCGTGATCAGGCCACGCCGTGAACTGGAACTGCCTCACCTCACGCTTCTCACTACAGCCACTCTGTAGTATACACATACACAGACACATGGACTGAAATTCGACAGAACAATGTCTTATGCAGTGTACAGAGAGGATTATAACTGTTTATAACGATTGTCTATGTTAGTGTGTGTCACAGAACGCTATTCTTATGTTCTTATATTCTTATGTTTATCCGGGCAATACTGTTGGTACATGGTAAAGTTAAATTTCTGTTAGATCACATCAATAGCTTTTGGTTGTTTTCGTGGTTTTGGTTTCTGTGAAGAGGTTTGTGGGTTCTTGCTTGTGTTGTGTAGAGGGCTGTGGTCTTGGGAAATGTTTAAAATGACTTAATATATTTAAAGGGAAATGAAACCCAAACCTAATAAAAACTTTGGACATTACAAGCTTCTTCTGTGAAACAAACAGACAAACAAAAAAGAAAACCTAGTAATAAATCCGTGCGCTGGGGGTAACACTGTACTACAAAAAGTTGTAAGTAATTCACCTGAATGCAGTGGTGAATTCAGAAGTAATTCGCATATGCATGAATGTCGTGATATACCATTTGTTCCTGTTATCGAGCGGAAGCTTGTCTGATGTATGTGAACGTCATATTATGTGTAGATGTACCCAGTTTTATTTTCGAATCCCGGGCTTTCTGTGTGGAGTTTGCATGTTCCTGTGCTTGTGTGGGTTTCCTCCAGGTACTCCGTTTTCCTCCCACAGTCCTAAAACATGCACAGTAGTCTAATTGGCTGGTCCAAATCAACACTAGGTGTGAGAGTAAGTGTGAATGGTTGTATGTTTTGGCCCTGCAATGGTCTGGCAGTCTGTTCAGGGTGTACCCCGCCTTCTTCCAGAGTAAGATGGGCACCAGCCTCCTCACAACCTTAATTAAGTCTTAGGAAATTATTAAATGAATGAGTTCCCTAGTTTATTCGTGACTTGTTAGTTTATTATCTGTATATTTTTGATGTTATTTTGCCTTAAATGAACTGTCGACTCCCGTCCTATTCTTGCGATTTCACATGCTCACGGGATGGTGAAATGGTGGCCTTTTCAAACTGGCTAACGCAAAGTATCAAACAGATTTGAGCAGATTGCAACTTCATAAAATGCAAGTTATAACCACCTTTTAATGAAACTATGCATATTTCCAAGTGTACCAGGAGAGTTTGTCATCTGTACAGCTTCATGTTTTAGAATTATTTATTTTTATTGTCAGTTACATTTAGTAGTGTTTGTCTTACTTTATAAAGTGCGAACGTCCTGACGCAGTAGGTGGCCAGCTCAACTGTGTCCAGTAGCGTCACCTGGATCAGGCCGTATGTTTCTGACCCCCTGTTGGGCCAGTACTGGTCACACTTCACCTGAGCGCACGCACACACACACACACACACACACGCATGCACGCACGCACGCGCACACACACACACACACACACAATAAGAGTAAACAAAGCTCATACAAAAAAAGGTACACTATGCAGTACTTTAAACACACATTACCTCAACTATTAATCAAACTACGCATTAAACCTCTTACATAATCAAAGCTTCCCTATAAACACACAATTGCCCAATGCACTCTACTTGATGCGTACATTTACCTCCGAGTTTGCTTAAATGTTACTGAAACAACCCCTCGGCCACTCACTCTTTCGGTTACCTCAGAGTTTCATTCTTCGGTGCAGCTACAGGTCAGCTAATGTTATTTCACAAGCCAAATCCACATTACACAAACACTGGATTACCTCAGAGTCTATAAAGAGTTCAGTCCAAATTATGCTCCAATCAGGCAGGGTTACCTCAGAACTCATTTAAAATAATGTTGAACTTTAAGAATTGGTGTAAAAGTAATTGTACACTGAGGATCAATCTTTTAGACATCGCCATTTGGCACAGGAAGATGATTTGAAAGGAAACTCTGAACAAAAGGACACTACCGACATCGGGCCATCCGTTCCCTTTTCTGCTGACTCTTTATTTCGCAACAGAGCTGAAATTGGCAGAGGCATTAAAGCAGACAGCGCTTTTTCTTAGCCTGACAGACACTATAATTACCAACCTAACTGCATTTTTTCCCAATCACATTATGGCCTAGGCTTTATTATGATTACACACTGTTGTATCCCAGCAAGTGCCCAATAAAACATTGTTCCATTACAGTACGGTTGCTGCCTCGCCAAAATGAGAGACACAGCCGCCCAGCGTCGCAGTGGTGAGTGTATGCCTCATGGTGACTATGCTGCTGGACTAATAAAAGAAAAGGTGTCCGTTGATTATAGACGAGACTAACAGTGCATTTCAAAGTCTAAGTGAATATTCTGTATAATGTAAAATAAAGAAAAGAGCAAGAAGGCGTGCGGGTCTAACAATGTTCTTCAAAAAAGAACATCGCTGTGTAGTCAGTACATTAATTCTGAAAGGCACACAAATGGGAAACTAGCTTTAGCATGCTACCGTGTATCTGTCAGAAAAAAAACAACACAAGACTAACAAGGATATCAACATTTAACTTAGATATTTAAATACCTTTAACAAAGACCTATGAGTGTGAATACACTTAGTATGGAAGGCTAACCAACATTCATGGACTCCAATTTACTGACTAACATCAAGAACATTCCAACACTGAGGTCAACTAACAATTTTTATTCTGTTTTAACCCCACAGTGATTTATTATTAAAGTTTTTTTTTAGATATAATGACTCAGCAAAGATTAGAATTTTTCAATTGCTAAGCAGCACACATGGTAGCGCCGAACTAGCAAGCTGCCAAATTACGACAATAACAATGCGGGCAAAGCACAGCTTAAGAATGAAAATAGAGGACAGACATGTCCGTAAAGCGATGGGAAAAAAGGGCGATTTGTGAAACATAATGCGGAGCGTCTTGCCTTGGAGAAGAAATATGAAAGCATGTGAAGACTAATAAATAAATTAATTAATTAGAAAAACCCCATCAAATTAAAAGGAAAAAAAAAGATATCTGAATCTCATGAATTGTATTTCTTGTAAAGTTTCACGTTATCCTGACTTACCCTTGAGCGTTCCTCCAGCTTGGTCATCATGACAATGTTAGCGCTGCGCTGCTCCCAGATCATCCTCCAGAAATCACCGAAGGTCTCAGGTAGCGAGCCCTGAGTGGCAATGTATGCGTTCTGCTTTCTGTAACCATCGATGTAGTTGGCATTGATGTAGTCGCTCCCGGGAATGCCTGTGCGGGAAAGATTGTGTTAGCAGTATTAGTATTAGCTGGGATTGAATTCTGATTCAGGTTTATACTTCCACGCTGGCCACACAATCAGGGTTCTTTTGTGGATTTTGGTAATCTGCTGATTGTTGGCTTTAAAAGGGAGACTGAACGAGCGAATGGTAATTGAAAGACGACTGTGATAATTGAATTCAGTATGTGCGTGTCAGTGCAATTTCGTTTGCAATCTAAACATTTTAAGTTGATAAAAACAATATTTCCTGGCCAGACTTTTATCTGCTCTCTTTAAATGACAAACAATTCTAGGAAAGCTTTTACTTCGAAAGCTTGAGCAAACAAGTATTTATCTGTCAAATCATTTAACAGACCACTGCATCTGAGCAACACCAGACTACCAAAAATATCGACATTTACCTCAGATGTGTGGATAAGTGACTAAAACAAGACTCTATAATTATTCATTCATTTCTGAACCGCTTATTCCCGATTAGGGTCGCGGGGAGGCTGGCGCCCATCTCAGCCGCCTCTGGTTATACTATAGCCGACATAATTAGTATGTCCACCTCACAGCAAGAAGGTTCTTGGTTCGAGTCGCGGGCGTTTCTGTGTAGAGTTTGCATGTTCCTTCCGTGCATGTGTGGGTTTCCTCCTGGTGCTCTGGTTTCCTCCCACAGTCCAAAGACATGCACATTAGATTAACTGGCTGTTCCATATTGCTTTGTGGTATGAGTGTATGTGTGAATGGTTGTGTGTGTTGTCCTGCAGTGGTCTGACGAGTTGCGTGTACAATGCCTTTTCCCAGAGTCGGCTGAGATAGGGTCGAGTCCCCCAGTGATCCCGGTAGCTTTAAGCGGTTTAGCAATTGAGTGAGTGATAAAGACTCTATATGCTTTCAGCTTGCCATGTCTCAGAGAAATGACAAAGTGTGTCTTTAGTTCTTAATTTCACAGGCGCTGACGTTGGAGACTCCTTCCAAAAATCAAATCCTTACAGGTGCAAACCACCCCACCCCCCACCCCCTCATCCCAAACTTGCTTGTATGGAGAGTTCATAATAAAGTCTGTAACGTGAGTTAATAAGTTAAGAAATTACTGCATGTTTCAGGGGATTTATTTGTGTTTGTTGGACTATGAGTGAGGGAGTAACTGATGAAATGAGCGAGTGAGTGATTGTGACGGCAAAATGTTGAATTGTGTTGCCTGGTGACCGTTGGAGCGAATCAACGTGCGGATGGACAGCTTCCTGCTGCGAAGCCTGTACTGCTTCACACTGATGCAGAGTGAGCATTTAATACGGAGTGCATTTTTCTGGCTGAGCTTCAGGCTGCATGGTTTTGTAAACCCACTAGGAGTGACAGCGCCACAAAAAATGTACCAAACTCACGTAATCCATCATTTTCTAATATTCGTTCAGGTTCCTGTAACATAACACTGCCAGTCAGTTATCCATGTGGACATTCCATTCGGATACTCACTATAATAATATAATATATTTATTAGTGCTAAAATATATTTCTCGCACTTCTGACTGAAACATTTACAAAGCAAATGGAAATAAGTGATGGTTTGGGAGAAAGAAGAGCAAATGGTTTTCTCCCCCATCCACCTCTTGCTTGATCTCTCTAAATGAAAGCCGTGTGGTCTTTTCCACAAGGTTGACAGCTAGTCGATGCTGGAGGACAGGAAGCCCAGAGCTTCGTGAAACACATGCTGCAGTGAGATAAAGCTCATCTGTCTGCAGCTTGCGCTTCCAGGACTCCCCCGCTCTCTCTCTCTCTCTCTCTCTCTCCCTCCTCCCTCCTTCCTATCTCTTTTTCTCTCAGGTAAATTATTCAGCTGAATTAAAAAAAAAGAAGGATATAAGCTCTTTCTGGGTTTTTCTCTCCATCCATGCTACTTGTTTTATTCTAATCCTTCTCTCTTGGTTGGAGCTGTCTGCTCAGGATTACGGACGACGCATGAAGACAATTAAGCTCGCTTTTCTCTTGCTTTTTCTTTTTAAATAGCAATAAAACATTCACACACACACACACACACACACACACACACACACATATACACACACACACGTATATATATATATATAATGGTAATAATAATAACTCAATTCTGAGGGAGAACTGTTAGATAGCTCTAATAACTCTAAGCAGTTAAAAGCATGACATGTCTTCGAAGTGTGCTTTTATTGGGGTAAAAAGCTTTAAGGATTACACACTACACCACCTCTTTAATGATTATTTACCTCAATCAGAACATCCCATTATGTTTTATTCCTTATATAAAATAATATTCCATTGCTATATGGCTCATATATATGGCTCATGGCATGCAACCTCAGCAGGAACAACTTCCTGTTATTCTAAAAAGCTGCTGCAATGTTCTGGAGAACTCACGTCATTCTCTAAGAAGTTGAACATGCTCCTTTCTGCAAGTTCTCTGGACTCCTCAAACTTCTCCACAGCCTGCTTGATTTCATCATCAGGAATCTTTCCCTGCCGCTTCTTCTTGTAGTCGAAATCTAACCGCCGTCCCTCCAGCTTCTTTAGATGGTGCTATTGCAAGAACAGAAAATATATTCAGATATGTTTAAATGATCATGTCATGCTGAAGTCTTCCATATCTAAAGGAACACCTTAAGGTTCGAGTAAACTAATGTACTCAACTATATCAGTTTTTTTGTGTATTTCTTTTTAAAGTTATTTCATGCGCATAAAAAACACAAAAGTATGTTTAGAGTATTTCTGTTTTATTTGCATCAGTCTTGACCTCTTACCCCAATCTCTTTCAGGTCCTTGTCCTGCAGTGTCTGTAGCGGATCAATGAAGTTCTGCTTCACGTTGATATCGAGCGAGTCTTTAACCTCAGCCATTTGTTTTAGCGCCTCACCCACATCCAACAGAGCACAACCTGCGAGACACAGGCACTCCCATAAGTTACCTCAGAGACTTCAGGAGGATCAATAAACATGCTGCATGACCTCTCTTTTTTTGAATAGTGTACACCACTCTTTCCAGGTTCTTACATCAGCCTGCACAGTGAAAACAACCAAATATTTCTAGGCATTTCTTTCATAAATGCACCTGCATTGCAAACTAAAGAAGCATGTTTCCTCCAGTCATGCATTAATCTAACCTTAAACAAAATTCAAGCCAAAGTCCATCACGTCTGGCCCGCAGACCAAGAGACCAATACAGTCAGCATAATGACATCTCCTATGCTTTCTTTCCTCAGGAATCACTCAAGTGTACTGTGTCCATGAATTATGTGTACTGATCCTGGCACTTGACCACAGCAGTACATAAATTTGTCATTTAATCATTCCATTTTTCACTTCACAAGTTCACAAACACTCCTGGGCAAAAAAGAAAGGGCCACACCCAAAATTGCACAATATGCTATTTGTTTTAGCAGAGTATCTCACTTGTATACTTTGGGGAACAACGAGACAGCATATTATAAATTGTATATATAGATGTCTTTCACTCCTGATCTATGAGTTTGTAATCAGGTTTGTGAAGGGCTTTATCAGGTGTGGCAGATTACCAAATAAGTACATATATTTTATTAAAATAAATAAATAAATAAAGAGATAAGTTTCACCCATTATGTGCTAGGACCATCAAACAGATTCAGTGTGACCTGAGAGTAACCCAGACAATGAACTGAAGCATACTTTAAAATCAACCCAAGACTTTTTCAACAAAAGAATGTCCTGCAATGGCAAAGTTAGTAAACTAAAAATGAACTAAATTCGACTAAGCATACATGTCACTTTCTGACGGCCGAATACCCCAGTAGAAAGCAGGGAATGAACACTACGGAAGTAAAGTGCCTTAATGAGTATCATCAAGAAACATGATGTCTAACTATAAGTAAGCTAATATTACATTTACTTTGTTTTTAACACTAAACCTTTTCTCATAAACAAGAAATGCAAGACATACTCAGAGCTTTCGGGCATTTGGGCTCAAATATAGAATTGGTGTGCATGATAAAGCTGGTGTCTAGGTGTCGGTGAGTGAGACAATAAAATAAAAAAAGAGAGAGAATATGTGAACATGAAAGAGTGATTTCACCATCAACACTTAACAGGATATCCGCTGCTTTGAGTCTAAGGTTATATGTTGTTATAAAGTGTGTGTTTATGAACATACCGAATGTAGAGTCATCTCCAAGTTCACGACCATACCGGATCATGCAATCTCCCAGAAGCCCCTCTGTCTGTGGGTAACCAGTAGTCTTCACTTGTCCTCTGATCTTTGACATGGTGTTCAGCATCCCCAGCTTTGCTCGTGATGCTACAAAAAAAAAAAGAATGAAGCAGACTTGTAAAAGCAGTTGCATAATTTTTACATTGCATCGGCCGATACTTTTGATCTCGTGAAAAAGGTGGGACCAAATTCTGCTGTCTGTGAACTCATGTATGTTGCAGTTAGTGTGTTTCTCAAAGCTAGGTTATACTGTAGTGTGACACAGCATGAGGAGGAGTGATGGACAAGCATGCATTAGCTTTCATCCTCCCTTGATAGTAGATAGATAATATCATATGATAGATAGATGGCTAACTGGTGTGTAGAAAATGTTATGTGACCAATTTGTGGAGAAAATAAGGAAACATAAAAAACCGAATAGAACAAAAACAATTCATTCCTGAACCGCTTATTCCTAATCAGGGTCACGGGGAGGCTGGCGTCCATCTCAGCCGACTCTGGGGGAGGGCAGAGTACACCCTGGACAGCTCGCCAGGCCATCGCAGGTCAGAAACACGCTGACGGCTATACAGCCTACTCTTGACGAAAATCAGCAATAGTTCTTTTACATGCCTCTCACCATAGACAGTGAGAGACATGGCCTGCATTTGATAACCCAGTTAGCTGAACTGAGGGGGCAGCAGTGACAACCCAGTGATAGTGGGGCTTGAACCCCCAACCTTGGGATCAGTAATCCAGCACCCTAACCACCAGGCCACCACTGCCCCAAAAAAGTCTCATGTCTTCACTTTTTTTTAAGAGTTAGAGTGTTTTCTTTCTCCAGGAGAGCCTTCAAAACCTTCTTAGGAGTTAGTTGAATTGTGTTTTTAATCTTACTAACATTATCAAAATGTATATTGCTGTGATATAAGAGAAAAAAAGACTTTAGAACATGTGGTTATTTGTTGCTGATAGTATTTCTATATTAGCACATATTAGTGCTTTCTGGTTTTATTTCTTGTGTAAAATGCGTAAAAAGATAATAAATTAGTAACCATTTGTATTTTTACAACCCTACTTTCATACATATGTCAGTATAAATGTACTTATGTATTTATGTACATGGTTAACAAACGGTGGTTTATATAATATTGTAGTTATTTTGTATTTACTTATAGGATTTGAATATAATTGTATTTGTGTATGCAGGTATCACTTTAGCAGGCTATCTCAAGAACATGTGGTTGAATGTTTCTATGATATGATATGTGAAAAAAACTGAAACAGTGTGTGAAAATGTAAGAAAAAGAAAAATATTTATAACTTCCTATTCCTCTTGTTTGAATTTCAGAAATATTTCAGTGATATAAAGTATTAACAAGAATGACTCAATGGTGGCTAAAGTATCCTAATTCTAATTGTTTTTATTAATGTAATATAATACATATTATTACAGCATATCACAATCCGTGTTTTCTATTCAGTATTTATCAAATTACTAGGTGTGATAGTATGTGAAACAAAACGAACCTCCCAGCTATTTGTGCCAGGTTTAACGACCTCAACAAGTGTTTCAGGGGCGGGAGTCTCATCCTTTCTACCTGCAAAGGAAAAACAGATTATATCGCTAACTGTGTTGTCATTTTAAAGAAGAGAAAAGGGGGTTAACATGACACTGGGTGTGACAGTGTGAAAATCGATGAGGTTTCTACTGGATTGTGTAAAAGTGTACTGTAATTCAAAACCATAACGCTTGTGCAGGGGTGGGAAATATGATGTTGTGGTAATAAACAAAGAATTGCATGCTTTTATACTGTAAAGCTTGGAACGGAGAGACTATATTCTCTCAACATTAAAGAGTGAATGAGAGAGAGAGAGAGAGAGAGAGAGAGAGAGTGAGAGATTTAATGCATCTGTTAGTGCTTACCCTCCAGTTCTTTTAACTGCTTGGAGTCAGACGGCATGATCACTATAGTCGGAATCAGAACTGCAGTCTTTTGCATTGAGTTTTGTGTTAAAGATGTTTTAGACATGCCTGATTTAGGCCTGCTTGCACGTGCATAAACACTGTCGAGTATAAAGCTTTCAGAGACCCAGTTTCCATCTTCCCTGTCTTGAAAACCACCTTCCAGGTCCCTGACGTCCTCAGCCTGCTTGGATACTTTTTGATCAATGCTGTCTGATCGAGTCGCATCATTATGAAGTGATACAGTCTTTAAATCCACAACAGTAACCAGATTTGCTTCCACATTTACATCCACTTTTAATTCCTTCTTCTTTGTTGGAGATCTTCGTTTAAAGTCGGCGACAGCTAGTTCCTTTTGTTTCTGTACTGGATCTATGTTTACATTATAAACTCGGCCTTCAAGAATATCTGGATCATTTTCCAAATCTAAGTTAACATTGAATTCCTCCTCTGTTGTTGGGGATCTCTGTGTAAAGTCAGTAACTAGGATTTTCTCAAAAGCTTGTTCCTTTCCTCTCTGTACTAGATCGAAAGTCTGGTCCAAATCATCACATTTTGCTGTTTTTACATTATTAACATGCCCATTAAGAACATCTGGATCTTTTTCCATACCTAAATCTTCCCTTAAGTCCTCCGTCCTTATTGGAGATCTTCGTTCAAATTCAGTAACCATGATTTCCTGAAACTCACCTTTGAGTACTGGATCTGATTCTTTTGGTTCTTTTCTCTTTTGGTTCCAGTTAAAACGGTTTGCCATGTTTACATTACTAACTGGGCCTTCAAGAACATCTGGATCCTTTTCCACATCTAACTCAACACTTAATTCCTCCCTCTTCATTGGAGAACTTTGTTTAAAGTCATGAACTATGATTTCCTCTACAACTTGCTCCTTTTCTTTGTGTACTGGATCTGAACTCATTTCGTCCAAATGATCATACACTGGTGTGTTTACAGTATTAACTGGACTTGATGCTTGATTAAGAATATCTGAATCTTCTCTAACATTTAAACCTACACTTAACTCTTCCATCCTTGTTGGGATTTGCTTGTTAGATCTTTTCTTTGGTACTGGAGCATGAATTTCTTTTCCAGATCCAAATCCAGAATTCATCATCACTTTGGGACTCAGCTTATTCTGCTTGTCTGTTATTCCTGTGTTTGTACTGTTGTCAAAGTTAACCATGACATCCCCAACCTCTGATTGCAGATTGTTTGACTCAGCATCACTGTCAAGTTGCCATGTTTTCCAGTTTGACGTTTCTTTTGCTTTGCTAAATGACCGTATTTCGAAATTTCTAGACATGTATCCTTCTGCCCTTTTCAGTCTGGCCTCCAAACTTGTCTCCACTTCTCTTTCCCCTTTCAGTCCTGATCTTTCAGGATCTGATACGTTTGTATTGATTTCATCTGTAGCAAAGAGTTTTGTCTTTGACTCTTGTATAGGCTGTAGTTTCAGACACTGCACCAAAGGTGTATGGTCTTGAAGGGTTACTTCTGCAGAACTTCCTGCTTCAATAACTTTAGTTTTTGATTTAGTTCCAGGAGACTCTGAAAATATATAATAGATAGAAACAAAGAAGTTGAAAATAAGATAATGTTTTACATGTTATACCAGTGTCATTCTAAATTCTTGCTACTGATTGCCCAGAAGGTTATTTATTTTCTGTAAAAGCTGGTCTGACAGTTTTTTTAGCTGCAAGGTTATCATTTCTATTGAAACAAGTTACAAAGAGT
>JBCNYG010000011.1:13149408-13163854 GCA_039654305.1 Porochilus rendahli | reverse complement strand
CTAAAGGTTTATTTTCTAAACATGTTGTAACAATGTCAGCAAGCTCCAGATCAAAATGCACCTTATACGTGCTCATTCAGAAAATAGACAAATAAATAGTAGTATTACTAAGTATATTCAAAAACAGAAATGGGCCATTTTCAGAAAAATGCACACAATAATGCATAAAAATTATTTGGAACAGGTTAAGGTTATTGTGTACATTTTCTGAAAATGGCCCAAACAGGGCGGCATAGTGGGGTCATGATTATCACATCTGCCTCATAATAAGAAGATCCAAGGCTCGAGTCTCATGAATGAAAGCCTTTTTTGGATAGCAGGTACAACAGAAAAGTTTCCCTCAAGTAAGCTTCCCTTGTCACACACAAACACCACCATCCTAGGCTGCCTCCGAGGCACGTAATACCAGCAGACTGCATTTTTTCAAACTAATTGGCTACTGATTGGCTAGTAATCGCTTAAACGTCAAAGAAGCGAGTATATCCATCCCTCCTTCCCTTGAGAGCTTAGCCAATTAGCTCTCATGGGCTCCTGTCCACGGATGCCTTGGAGCATCATCCTAAATACAGACTCGCAATCTCTGTGGTTATAGCGGCGCACCTTGCCTCTGAGCACTCCTGAGATAAATCAGCATGTGAGTAGAATTTCAACAGTTGCCATAATTGAAAGAGCAATTGTTTTATTTCGGTCTAATGAGCTGTAGAAGGTAATTGTTTACTCTGCTTATATGGACACTGCTATCCTACTGGCTTTTCCTGCAAGCTGTACTACAGGGTAAATCATTTAAATTCCTACCTGCACCCAGGGTTGTGACCACTTTGGGCTTACTGCGAGCTCCATCACCTTTTGTTGTGTAGGCAGCCACTGTAACAGAATATGTGGTCTCTGCCTGCAAATCTGTCAGGATCATTTCCTGTGGGCAAAAAAAATTTTAATTTAAAAAATGTAATTCCTAATTAATGACTAAAATAACTGATCTACAGTAAGCAATCAAGGAAATTTCCGGAACGCATTATGTATTTAAACACATACAATAACAATATACTTGAGTAAAATTGGCATGCATGTTAGGAATATAATTCAATATAAATTGAACGTGAGGTACATTCTGAACGGCCCACCAGTCCATCGCACGCCTAACAGACACACAACCATTCCCACTCACAGTCACATTTAAAGGCAACTGTTGGCGGAAACCAGAGTACCCAGATGAAACCTAGGCTAGCACGGGGAAAAAATGCAGGCTCCACACAAAAATCACATTTGCTGAGCTTGAAACTCAAACCCAGTACCTTCTAGTTATGAGGTGTACATGCCAAACAATATGCCACCATGCTGCCCACTAGAAATATCATACATGCTAATACACAAAAACCCTTACAGACTGCTATACCTGGATTTCTACAATATGTAAAGTACAGTATAATTAATATCCTTGATCCTAGCTGAATACCAGCAAAGTTCATGAAAGATTCTTTAGCAAGCTCCACCATATGATATTGTTTAGTACATGCAGGAAAAAAGAATAAACAGAAACAGTTTTTAAAATAAAAACACAGCTCTTACATCTGTGCTTTTAAAAACTTTTCAGCTAGCTTTTGTCTGCTAGACAGTTATGTAAGTTAGTGTAAAGAATGCATGAAGATGTTGGGATTAATAGGGTTCACTTTCCAACACTTTTATATGTACTCACATATTCAGTTGAATCATCGTACTCCCACTTGGTAAGATATTTGCACAAGAAAAGAGAAAATGGGAGAAAAAAATGCTCAGGTAAATGCATTTGCCTTTGCTCAGGGGAAAGAACCATACACATTCAAATTAACACACACACAGAGAGAGAGAGAGTCCTATTCTCCATTTTTCAGTACTCTTATACAGCCACTGAAGACATCACTTATGTTTTTTTGTCTTTATTGTATTGGTAGTAAAAGCTACCTGGCTGTAACATGAGCTACACAATGCATGGTTTTCTTATTGCTATATAAGTCATATTACGATTAATTATTATATAAGAGGGCGAGTGTGTGTGTGTGTGTGTGTGAACGGCGACTCCACTTGACAGTGTGATGTGCAGGTGTGTGCCTACCTGAGCGTCATCAATCAAGATGTCCTTGATGGCATTATGGCCCACTGGTTCCCCATTAAGCATCTTGACATAATGCACCTGGTAGCCACGAATTTGCCCGTGTTGTCTGTTGAGCACCGGCGATCGCCACAGCACTTTAACAGACGTGGAGTTGACAGCCTCCACCTCGACTTTACGAGGCGGGCCACTGGGAACTGAAGGAATCATGGGATAAAAAAAACAAAAAAGGTCAACATAACAGCAGACCCCTTTCCCCCTGACCGGATAACTCCCATGAGCATGGCGAGGTGAATAAAAATCTGCTGTTAATAGGTTTTGCATGACACTAATATTTCAACATTGGCAAGTTAAAAAAAAAAGCAACCCCAAAAACAGGTCATAAAGGTGACCTGATTTTTTATTTTTGCAAAACATTAAAAAAATGAATTTTGTGGACTCAAAATATGGATTAAAAATGGTAAAATATATATAAAAATAAGCCAAAGGGGGGTTCTTCAAAGTTTTGAAGCACCCTGAAAGAGTTTTTGGCTTGAATGTGTTGGAAAAAAGAAATAAAAAATTTGAGATAGAGAAAAAAATGTCTTGTGGGCCATTGGTGAAAAAGACTTCCTTTGTTTTTCTTTGCCCCTCACTGTCCGTTCAAGGTTATGCTTGAAAAAAGCTTTGAAAAATGTTTTTTTTAAATGTAAAAGGTGAATTGTTTTTAATGTAAAAGTACAAATTAATGATTCATCAAAAAGAATAATATTTCAAATTTCAAAAATGACTTTTAAATCCTTATTTTAAAAAAGGGTTGAAATCAGACAGTTGGGACTGTTGGAAGCTTTCGGCCTGGGGTTCGTAGAAAAAAAATGCCAAGCTGTTGTTGAAATTGTCTTGTTTTAGAGGCAGAAAAAGAAGCTATTAAAAATTCACAAAAAAAAAAAAACAAACCCTGTAGTACTGTTAAAATGTCAGTACAATGAGCAGAAGTGTCAGAAATAATCCAGGTTAATGAGATTAGTCTTAAAAAAAGAAAGAAAAAATATTTGCAATATTCTTTTAAAGAAAAGCAGAAAGGTTTTAAAGGTGGCTTGGGCAAAAGTCTGCCAAAAAGCAGGATTTAGGACTGAGAAACCATTCAGGGATTGGGGGGACGGGGAACGGGGACAGATTAGCAAAAAGGCAGAGCGTTTTGGCAAAACATACCATCCTCCTCTGTACGGATGAGTTGTGGTAGGCTTTCAGGTCCAGCTCCAACATCGGTATGAGCAGTAACAGTCACGCGGTATTCCGTCCATTTTTCCAAGTTTTCCAGGAGGTATCGTGACCTTTCTGGCCAAATTTCACTGATCTCCTTTAAAGAGGTGTCTTCGCCCTCGGTAGCAGCGTACTGAATGGTGTATTTTGTAATAATTCCATTCTGAAGCTCGGCAGGCGGTGGTTTCCAACTTACCAGAACACTGGTGGAACTGGAACTAAAACATGTAACATCCTGGGGTGGGGCCGAGGGCTCTGGTGGGCGAATCCATTCCAGAAAGATCCCGAGTTGTTGTTTGATAGGATTGGTTGTTTTCCCAGGTTAGGTTGTGTGATAATGGTAGAAGGATTTTGTTGTTTTGTTGTTGTTGTTGTTTTGTTTAGTTTTTGTGGTTGAAATGGATATGGCAGTGATGGTGATGGACAAAACAAACAAACAAACAAACAAACAAAAAAAAGGAAACATAAAAAACATAAAATGAGGATGGATCACACAGACCAGCATAACGGTTTTCAGATAAATGGGTTTCACAAAAAATATATAAATAAAAAGAAAATTAATAAAAATAGGATGGAAAAAACATCTTCATGGAAATTAACAGAATAAATGTATAAACATAAAATACACAGGGTGAGAAACCTTCACAACATAGAACCTACCTTCATAAAGCTAACTAGGCTACACACTCACTACACTAATGTACCCCAATTTTTTCCTTTTCATTGTTAAACACATGTGGTTCTACTGGACACACTCTAAATATAATGAATGAATTATATGTCTGAAAAATCAGCTCTGTCTGACTGTAAAATCCAACTGTAAAACATTATATACTCCAAGCAGTTACCATCAATCCAAAATAGTAAAGGTTGATGCGTCAGCTCTAGCAGAATCGAAAATATTGCATTGCTCACCAACCTTTCCGATGGCTGTTGGTTTGAGGTAAAAGCCTGACTGATCCAAGAAAACATGAACAACGTTTAAAGTTCTAGACTGAGGCATGCAGACCAACTCTTTCTTACTCTCCGCAAAGACCAGGCTCATCAAGTCTACTTCCCAACATCTGAGAGACTGGGCTTGTGGACTGATACTTACCTGATCTACACCCTCATTACTTCTTCAAAAGACCTCACATGTATTCGAATAGTCTTTTAGACAAAGTGGTACAAAACTTAAGCTTCCCTTTCTCTTTTCCTTTTTTTCATTTGCAGAGCTTTTAGTGAGAATCTCGTGGAATAGTCCGAAGCTCAATTTGGGAAAGTTTGATAAATGTGCCAATCATTCATTCAGCTGTGAGTTAATTTAAATAAATTAATGATAAATGTGAGGTCTGTGATTCAATGGCAAGCTGTCTTTTGCTTCAACTGTTCAAGGTTGCATTTGAGCTTTCTACAGCGTGTCGGGATTGCAAATTTGGTTAGGAGGCTATTGTTTAAGAACAATTCAGAAAGAAAATGTCGTCTGTAAAAAGTTCAAATGCAAACACAAGTGACAATTACAGCTGACAAACAACGTCAATCGACAAGGCACGTCACATCCAGCCTGTTACAGTATGGCACCGAATTACTAATTCAACACTCAATTACTATCCTGAATTGTTCAGGCCATCCTCTGGAGGTGAGATTCTACTGAACCAAGTGACCTTGTCGATTGACCACACTGACCAGTTTCAGTGCCCATGCAAGACTTCCCATTGGTTGGGCACTTTAACTCTTGAAACACTAAATACAATTCTTGAGATTTTCTGAACAGTTCCATTTTCCCAAACCTTCTTCTTATGTGGACCTTTTCAATCCCTTCTGAGCGTTCCCATAGAAATCAACATCAATTAATATTTGGACAAATGGAAGGTTCCTGATTCACGGGGGGTAGAGACAGGAGTTTGGAAGAGGACCTACGTGTCTGTGGTGTTTCTGCAGAGATCTCATTGGTGTAGGCACCGGTGCCATGTCTGCTCCGGGCTGCCAGCTGGAAGGTGTAGGTGGTGAAAGGCCTCAGATCCTTCAGGAGGTAGGTGGTAGTGGGTTCAAAGCTCACACGCTTCTGTCGGAGCAAAAAAACATCAAGTCTTACTACATTGACTACATCAACATGGATGCAGCTTTAAAGGAGCTGTGTCTTGACTTTTACCCAAAAACAGTTGCCAAAATTCATCTATGTACAAAATACTTGTCTATATTTTTTAAATAGCCTTTCAACCTGCCAGTCAAAAGGAGTTGAGAGATTCTGAGCCCAATATGAATTAAATGGAAATGGATTGCAACCTGGTCTTTTTGAAATCTTGTTCGGCCGAACAATTTTCACAGACTGAGATTGCATAACAAACCCTAACAGACATAATATATGAACTCAGTTCATGTCTAGCATCCTTCGTAAACCATATTTCCATCTATATGAATGATTATGTCTTGTTTAATAATGCCAACCGTTTAGGCCATTTCGTAAACCTTGACACTGCCCCTATAGCCAGGCTTTTTATATTGTTCACAGTCATACAGCAACAAATGGACATCTGAAGGAGCAAAGATAAAAAAAGACATTACTTGCAACATTTGCTAGAGATAGAGGGTGCTGCGATTAGATAAGAATAAAAGCAAATGGGTTTATCGATTCATCTCATTAGGATATCTGGCTTAAAAAATACAATTAAAAGAAAGAATTGCTGTTTTGAAGTCTGTGGACTCATAAAAATGAAAGATATTGTAAATTTCACAACATATAAGGTCGATTAAGCCCAAAACCTACATGTGGACAGGACAGCCTTCAACACGCAATGTTCAAGTTTATTGGTTTTCATTCAGGGTGCCAATAATTCTGTACTAGCTGGTAATACTCTTAATTTAAACCCAAACCAAAATCTAAAGTGGAATGAATTAAGTCAGTTCAGTTTTCCCCACTACACACATGATGATATATCACTGACTGGTCATGACATCATTAGGCTGTTTTGACTTTGCCTAGAAGCCAGTGCTACAGACAGCTCACCTCCTCCTTTTCATCCTTCCTCTTGTAAAGCAATTCATATCCGGTGATTTGACTGTCCTGTCCACTCTGTGGAGGAGCGACCCATGACAGCAGGATACTCGTCTCAGATTTAGCTTCGGCTTTGAAGTCTGTCGGCTGAGATGGAACTATAAATCGAACAGTGAGTTTTAGTTTTGACAAAACATTCATGCAACACTCACATCAACACAGCTGCTACCACTTCTAGCTTAGCACTTCAGATGTTGGTATTGTTGGTATTGTGAGCTAATAAGGCTCTTACTTCATAGGTTTCCATCATTTTACAGCATCACCTCTTATAAAAAGATAGGTCAGTACTATGTTAAAATTAGCTGACCTCAGACATAATGGTCTAAACAAATAGTAATTTATATTTAGGCATGAAAGAAAGTCAAAGAGGTAGAAGGGAAAAAAATCTACAGACAAGCTCAAATGCTAAATGTCCCTTCACATTTCTATGATTGTGCTGTCACAAGGTCCATAACTATCAAGTGTCATTGTCACAATTTAGAGCAAAACAGACCAGACAGTAAACGGGCAGAACAAACCTCCAGTCTTGGCTATGATCTGTAGGTCAGAGGAGAGAGGTCCATCTCCGACAGATGTGTACGCCAAAACCTTGATGTAATAAGTCTTATTAGGTGTCAAGCCCTGAATGGTGAGAAAGTTAGCATTCCGAACAATTTGTTTCTCCCAATGATTGACGTGCTGACTTGGATCCATGGTGTAATATACCCTGTAGCCCATGATCTGACCGTTAGCCTCCTCAGGTTCTTCCCAGTGGATAATCGCTGTTGTAGCACTTAGCATACGGCCTCTGACTTGGCGAGGAGCTGTGCTGGGTGCCTGCTCAGCAGTTTTGGCTTCTATTGCTTCGCTGGAAGGTCCGCGACCGATGTTGTTCACAGCAACCACGCGAAATTCATAATCGGAGTACGGGCTCAGGCCACCCACACTGTAGCGAGTGGTGGCTACACCATCAATCTCTTTATATGAGTCGTCTGAAAATTTCGACTTGTGTTGGATGATGTAATAAGAAACTGGCTCCGGGTTCCCAGAGTCCCACGTGAGGGTTATGCTGGTTGCTGTGCGTTCCGTTACAACAGGAACACCTGGTGGCTTGGGTAAAGCTAGAATAAAAGGGAAATAATGCACATTTATATTTACTCATGGATTTAACTGATGTAATTTAGGAAAACTGAGGCAGAAAACTATTTAACACCAAAAACAGAGCAGCACCAAGTGTTAAGGTCCTTGTTTAAGGTCCTGTTTTAGACCTCCAGCTGGATTGATCCAAGAACGCTGCCGTTACTAATTCTTGAACTCCAGAGTGAAAATCCAGTTAAACTGATTCAATCAGTCCACTGAGAATAATTCTAAATCTCCTGCTAGATTGGACCTAGCTCTTCAGCTGAATTGTTTTGAGAACCCCAGTTACTGATTAAAGGATTCTAGTTAGAATGATTCACAGACTCCATCTAGATTGATTCTAGAATTCAAGTTGAAATATTTCCAAAAAGTGGGTTTGATTCAAGATCTCTAGCCAAACTGATTCATTACTTTATATCAGTGGTGGAAAGTAACTAAATACATTTTTAGAGTATCTGTACTTTACTGTCAATTAAACATACATTTCACAACATGTTCTTTCTACTTCTTACATTTTCCAACCAGTCATTACTTTCGCTGTAATGCGTTTAAAGGTGAAAGTTTAAAGACTTAGAATGTTTGATTCATTTTTCAGGGACTTTACACTCAAACAGCCAGTAAAAATAGAACTCAGATCCTGTCCTTGTTTACTTTTACTCAAGAAAAGATTAAACAGTCCTTTAACTTTAACCAGAGTCCTTTTTGACACAATATAGATGAAATAAAATAAAATAAATTAAATTAATTAATATATTAAAAATGTATTTACTCATGATTAATTTCCGTAGTGCTCAGTAACTACACTTGATTCTACGGATACCGGTTCAAAGGATATCGGAAGCTGCAAACAAAGTCTGGAGTAGCCAAATTGTCTGGGAGGGCTCGGCTATCGGCAAGTCCAGATGCGAGTTAGCTGGCAAGGGCAGACGTTAGTTGGCGTGCACGTCAGTGCTTCAGTTTGCTTACCGCAGTCAGCAGAACACCCATGCATTCTTGCTTTTTTATGGTGTATTTACAGTGAGTTTACATTTACATTGGATGATGTAATTGTATAAACATATGTAGTATTTTCCCCTATATTTCCGTGATTAAATTGTTATTACCCACTTCCTAACTATTCTGGGAAGCTGCAGACAATCAGTGAAACCAGTTAAATCGAGGGTCGGGTGTAAGTACATTTAACTGAGTATCGTACTGAAGTAAAATTTTAGAGAACCTGTAGTGTACTGTTATTTATTTATTTATTTATCCATTATTTATTTGGGTGCTTGCCGTAAAACACGAAGAGATGAATATATTTAATGCCTAAATCATAAAAAAATGTTTAATTAAATTAATTATGAGTTCTACTTACAATAAAATTGTGCAAAAGTAATGGCTTTGCCAGTTATCTCTAGGCTAAACATGTTGAACGGTGACACAGTTATTTGCATTCATGAAGCTTGCATTTGCTCCCAGAGCAGTGCTAGCTGAAGGTTAACCTTCACCTCAGACAAACAGAGGCAGGGCTCTAGAACACCAGTTAACTAATGTAAAACAGAAAAAAAAAATGGCCTAAAGCCTTGGCAGAGTTCTGCTGATAAATAAAACAAGGGTGACAAGGTCTCTCCGGAAAGTGTGCATTGTATCCGTTTTTTTTAGGAGGTAAGAAAAAGTGAACCCTGTGTGATTTGTGGCTTTATTTCACTGTGTGTAATGTAAGGGTGCAGATACGGGCTGATTTGGGTTCTCTGGAGGCCGTCACCCATTAATGTGAAGGTAACTCTTAGCATGGGAGAGACTGTGACTAATTCTGCTTTGTTGTGTCTGGTGGCAGGGAGTGTGCATGTGTGACTATGTGTTCTTTGCATGGATATAAATATTTTTAACTTCACAAAGCACATTATTTATCTGTGTACAGCAACAAAGGCTACTGCACAGACTAAACAGTTCACTGTAGCTCTGGAACTTTATTCTGACTACAATAAAGAGTTATGAGTGCTTCCAAGATTTCAGACATAAAATCATCACAACTGCTTTGACTACAAGGGTCATATCTTTGGATCTTTAGTATATTTTTATTACACTGCTGTTTGTTTTTAAGCCAGTCACCTTTAACTGTAATCTGTGCCACTGCTTCGATGACACCCAGCGTGGACATAGCAACGCAGGTGTAGTTGGCTGACTGGCGGACGTCGGTGAGTTCCAGGACATTTCGCCCGATTGGCATGTCGTCTTCCGGGGTCAGGTCCTCTGAACCCAGCATCCATTTGACATAGGGCATGGGTGAGCCCACTGCCACGCAGGTGATGTTCACACTGCCCCCTGGCATGATCTCGTTATCCGTGGGCGGGATCGAGAAACGTGGTGGAACCCGACGAACTGCAAGATAATACATGGAGCTGTAGCGATATGTGGTGGAAAAACTTCATTCAAAAAAAACCCCATTGCAAATCATGTTTTGTGTAGATATCATATTCATGTAGCCGTCTGGGAAATCCCATCATGTGGGGAGATTAGGATATTGTCTACTAGTTTTGAAATAGACATGAGCTGGAAGGGAGAGGAGGTGCAATTTTAAGATATCGTTCTGCTCATTGCCAGCAGCAGTATGATCATTTCTTCAGGCTGTATTTAATAAATTTACTTTTACTATGATATGTATCTATCATCCAACGTGAATAATATGTGACATTCACCCTGTAAAGGAATCACATTTAACTAACCCACAATGGGAATAGTACTGTATAGTTACAGTTTCTTAAAACTGTGAGGTCAAAATATTTGTGACCCATCACCACAAAATGAGGCCAACCTCCCTGCAGCCCTAATTAGGATTAAGTGGCTTAGAAAATGAATGAATGAATGATGCCATTAATGATGATGTCACATCATGTGATCCATTCACCTATTGTTTACTATATTTCTCTCTCCCAAAAAAATGTCCTTACATTTTTTCCTTTTTTGAGATATAACATCTGCTGAGTAGAGATGCTTTAATAATGTAAAATGTTCACATTTTACTGTTTGTATATTTGTATTTGGTGTTCCTTATCTGTTTTTAAATAAATCTTTTTCCTTCCTATGTTTCGAACTTGTATGAGGTATATGTACATACGTTAGACCTGTCGCTACATCTGACATCACATACGCACACAACACTGTCCAGACCGCGCATGCACATTTTGTGCACATTATGTGGACGGAGGGACTGCTGGATGAACGCAAAGGTTTTTCTTGATGTTCCAAAAACAACTTGATAGTTTTTCCTAATCAATGGTGTGCGGCTCACTGAAACATGGACTAAATTTGATGAAGATATATTTTTAAAATGTGAAGCAAGATGAATATCTCAAGTGAGACCGGTGCATTGTGACTCGTTTTGTGGTGATGGGTCACATTTGTGGGCAAACCCTATTTTTGTTTTTTTTGATGTATGTGCCAGAATTTTGATTGGCTTTCCCAGATATCATATAATGTCATGTCATAAAGGTTTATATTATCCAGCATACAGTATCTTGAACTCGAACGTACAAGTCAAATGCTCATCATTAAAACCTTCTGGATTTTGAATTAATCCATTTGTAAGCACTGGTGGTCTGATGGAAAGGCCAAGAAGCACACACAAACACATACATAAAACGGAAAGAGACAGGTCCATTTCAAAACATAGGGGGTTTCAGCAGTGGGGCTAGTTTTCTCACATACAGTAGTTCATGCACATAGTGTTCCCACTGTGGTCCACGTGTAAAATACAACACAGGGAGGGAACTGGAGGAGCGATGGCATGCTCGACCTCGACGCTGCCTTCTTCCATTTGATGTGAACGAATGTGCTGTGTCACATTGCCACATCAGACAGACATATAATACTTCCCAATAAAGAGGGATGTGAGGGTGGCGAGTGAGGTGTGGGGTGGGGTATGGTCCCTTCAAGAGGGAAAAAAATGGCAGTATTCATGAGGATCTTGAGAAATATGACATATATATTACAGTTAAATATAATGTAAAATGTGGCATGAGAAAGAAAGGGCAATCTTGCCAAATAAAGCAAAAAAAGTAAAAAGAAAACACAAAAAAGGTAGAGGAATTTTCATCAGGAAAAGAAACATATGAGGCGAGAGACACAAATGAACAGGACAAAAAATTATAATAAGGATGGAATGGCATGCTGGAGGAAATGAACAGAATTATCTGTGACAATGAGCCAGATAGAGTTCAGAACATTATCAGAAGGATAAAAAGAAGGGAAGCTACATTAGAAGACAAGCAAGGTAGAAGAAATCAGACAGACAGAGGAAGTGGGTTCAAGCTTCTTATACAGGGGAGACCAGGAGCGGAGCATCAAAACAAACATAGATGGACAAACAGGGGACGGCCAGGCAGGACAAGCCAGGAGATTCAGGGGCTGAAATCCAACACAGGGTCAGTGTTTCTGCTTAATACACAGTAATCTTTCCAAACTGTACCATACTTTTACCTTTTACTTTATTTGTCACGCCTTGGTCAGTTTTTCTCTCTCTCTGTTTTTCAAGGCTGCCATGGTGGGTGCATGTGAAGGATGTTCGCTCTTATATTGTGGGAGAGAATTGGATGACTCATCAGTGTGTGAATGCGACCCTCCCATCACTAGATCTTTTTTAATCAAAATAGCATCAGCTTTATGACTTTATTCGGATGAACTTTCACTTCAATACTTGAATTATTTTTCTTCACTTTTTTTAATCTATATTTTTGGAATAGCCGAGACTGAAGAATTTAGAAGAATAACAGTGTATTTGAGAAAGAAAAGGAATAAGAGAGATAAAACCCTGAACAATTGATGAAGCTCATTTGGCTTAAGACGCCAAGTTTCTCCGGAGAGGAAATCTTACATTATTAAATACAACTTTTTTTTCGCTCCTATTATATTTAATTAATATTCCATTGAAGCCTGCTCCCGGAAGACATAATGTTATCCCGTTCATTTGAATACCATTACATTTGTCAAGTCTGCCGGATGATGCTCGACATACATCATTCTTTCATTAGTGGCCCATTAAGTGTGTGGGAGAGAAAATCCTTCACGGAGCCAGGAGCAGGAGATCTGGGCACGCTGGATTAGAGCCTTGGCTGAGATTCGCCGCCCTTCAGTTTTCATTAAAACAAACGAGGCAGAGGTTTTTAAGCGTGAGCTCTGAGTGAGCAAGCTCACTTTTTTAAAAAAATTAAATAATAATCCACATAGGCATGTTATTCAAAGAGGTGTTATAGTGCTTAGCACATCCGCTTCTAGCCTCACAGCAAAAAGGTCCTGGGTTCAATTCCCAGGCGTTTCTGTGTGGAGTATGCGAGATCGCCCTGTGCTTGTGTGCGTTTCCTCCCTCATTTTAAAAACGTGCATATTCGGCTAATTGGCTGTTTCAAATTGCCACTCTGTGTGAATGGTTGTGTTCAGGGTGTACTCCACCTTCGCTCAGTGTCGACTGAGATGAGGCAAATGAGTGATGAGTGAGCATGTTATTCAAGTACCAATCAGAGTGTACCGAGTGTCGGAGGGTCAAGCTGAGTTTTAGCGGTAGTTTATATTTTGCTTAGTGAATAGAGGAGATCCTGTTTCATGACTCAGAATAAGTTTTTTTGCAATGTTACAAAAACAATTCTAAATACAGTTTTCTCCACCATGACCCTTAGAGTACTCCGTAGAATTATTTACTGAATAAATCAATCAATCAATTAATTAGTTTATTAATGAATGCTGCTTAATGATAATTATTAACAATTTAACACATTTATTTTTATAAACATAAAACTTTATCATGTCCAAGTTTCTGGTGAATCAGATCTTATCCTCCTGAACTTGAATGAGAGAAGTACACACTGTGATTATTTGATGAAATTGTTGCTGATGAGACGGTAATTGTAGCCGGTAGTTGCTGAGCTGAATGGAAGGACTAAGCAGGAACACTGACATTAAGACCTTGATCTAGCTAGGGTTGTGGTCCGTGGGCGGAGCAGCGCCTGTTCATCATGCAGAAGCCGCATTCCGGAAACGATACACATTCTCTCAACATGCGGCAGTTTTAAGACGGTTAATCGCAACAGCCAGGACCATGTGCATTCACAGCATAACGAACAACAACAAAAAGTGTGTGTGTGTGTGTGTGTGTGTGTGTGTGTGCGTGCGTGTGCGCGCGCGCGTGCGTGAAGTGGACCGTATCCATGACAAAACAATACAAAATAAACCAGAATGAGAAAAGGAAAAGAGGCCATACGTGCATTCGTTTCAGTTGTATTGGTGACAGTTGTGGTGGCATGTTTCATGTTTTGCAATTCAAGACAGCTACTACATGTTTTTTTTTTTCTGTCTTTTCAGTTCTTTGAATTCAGTACAATGAGATGATTAAAAAGTAAAAAACACACCAACCTTCTCGTAGCTCTGGGAAATGTAGGAAATTTTGATGCGGAACACAATGAAATGAAAAAAGAAAAAAGAAAAAAGGAGAAAAAACAGGGGAAACACAGAGAGAGTAAAAAGGCCATGTACAACTGCTACTCATACACATCTGTTAGAGGAAGGCCATTTGGTATTTTGGAGAGAATCCTACACTTCTGTACTTCAGGGAAAAAGAGAAAACAGACTGTCTAGCTTATAAGATCTTACACAGCAAAATCAGCAGGGTTGACTTTACCCCTACGGTTTAAGTGTACAGTAGAGTAGAGTACAGTAACGCCTCTGCTGGTTATATACACATCCATAAACAGGTTACAAATACGTCCTTCCTATGGAATCTTCCAAATAGAGCTATATTTGTGAAAACTCAAATTATTATTAGCTGAGACGCATAATTGTTTTAGCATATACTACACAGGAACCAAAGCTGTAGTCCATACATTTTTCCCATACACCATTTATTTATATGTTTTTTATATATTATATTTATTTATATATATAGCTTTACTTCGACTGTTCTACGTAAAATCAACTGAGGATTTTATATACATACA
>JBCNYG010000011.1:13114222-13135372 GCA_039654305.1 Porochilus rendahli | reverse complement strand
CTTTACCACGACGGTCCGGTACATCGACCGCATAACGGCGGACGCTGCACCAATCCGCCTGTCAATCTCGCGCTCCAACGGGGTGAGCGTTTTGGTGTATTTTCCTTGTGTTTCCCCTGGGGACTCCGGTTTCCTTTGACAGTCCAAAGACATGCATCTTGGGCGAACCGCTCCAAATCGCCCCTAGGGACTGAGTATTTTCGCCCCACCTGCGGTTGCTACGTCAGTAGCATCACTGGGTCTGACGGGGTCTCTGCCCAGCTACGAAACCAAATACAAAGTTTTTTACAGAACGTGCTGGAATCCTGCAAATTTGCAAACATGAGACCATGGTGTCCGTATGAATGAGTGGGCAGGTCAACAGAGGTAACAGAACCATCAGTCGTGCACCATGTCTGATGACTTTTCCCGTAATGGGCTGCTGTAAATAATGAGTTGGGCAGCTGTAGGTTTGTTTTGTAGCCTGAGGTCTGCCAGGCGCCTGCGAAGAAAAATAGGCCGAATGCGAAACTTAAATGGGCTAAAGTGTCAAAAAGAAGACTATTAGAGTTTACCCATCACAACCAAGTCAATGAGTGCCCTTGTTCTTTCCTATAGAATGGTTAATGGATGCGCGCGTGTTAGCTTGTAATCATTCCCAAGCAACCTGAACACCGGGCTTAAAAATTAATAGCAGTCGTGCTTATATTGGAGGCAGCACAAGCTTGCATAAACACACACACACACACACACACACACACACACACACACTCGCATGCAATGACGCTTCAGTCAGCAACAGTTCTGACAGATTACTTAAGTGTCTGTCGCCATTCTCTGTCCAATTTCAAGCTCTCACGAGTGTCAGCAAGTGTTTCAGCGGCAAACAAGCAATTACCGTGTGGATACACCCACCCACACACACACACACACACACACACACACACACAGACACACACACACAGACAAAACAAGCCCAATCTAACACAGATAAGCTCCTGACAGTCCCCGAGGGCATTGGACAAAGAGCTCACTAAGGACAACAATAATGCCGACGAGAGGGGGGGAGGGAGGGGGTGTGTTTATGGACCACGCTGAGAACACACACACTCTGACACAAGGAAAACCAACACTGTGCTTCCAAACCACAATTCTGCCCGAAGGTATGGTATCCTGGGTGATGTAAATATACACAAAAATGTGGTTAGAACAGTGACTGGCAGGACTGGTTACCTGGAGCATCGTTCTTTCTGTTTTTATACGGGTAATTAAATCTTTCTCTCTAATCTCTCTAATGTTTTGGAGATGCTCCCGTCATTAATTTTGCCTAAGCAGAGTCATGTGGAAATTGCCACTGTGCTACGACTGTCATGGCCGAGCTCCAGTCCCACTGCTGGCTGAGTGAATGATCAAGAATGTAAAAGAGAGAACAATTCTCTTGTTTTATTCTTTAAATATATATTGAGAATAAAAAAATAATTGGTAACCTATTACAGCCCATGAGTTCACTTTTCTGCAATTGCTATGCACCATACTGGGCTATAAAAAGTTTTATTCCTTTTGTACTCTCAACTCAAAGTACATTATGCAAGTGCTTAGGAAATTATATTGTTGCTAAATTACGTCGGAAGCACAAATCTTACAACTAGACATATATGAAGAACTGCTGTAGTGGTTAGCACATACATCTCACAGCATGAAGGTCATGGGGTTGGATCCCGGGCTCAGGGATGGCGTTTCTGTGTGCATGTTCTTCCCATGCTTGAGTGCGTTTTCTCATGTTGCTCATGTTCCTCTAGGTACTCTTTTTTCCTCCTACAGTCTAAAGACATGCCCAGTAAGCTAACTGGCTCTTCCAAACTGCCCCTAGTTGTGAGTGTGAATTGTTGTGTGCTGCTTTCGTCCAGTGTCGACTGAGATCGGCTCCAGCCTCCCCGTGACGCTAGTGGTATTAAGTGGATTGGCAAATGAGTGAACGGTGAAGTACACCTTGCTAGCCAAAGGATCCACCAGGTGAAAATCTAGGCAACCTTCCATTTTAGAAGATTCTCAAATGTGGATTTTCAAAATGTCAGCAGTTATTGCTTTTGCTAATGATAATAATAATAACAACAAGAGCGCTCGTGGAGCGCAAAAATAAATACAAATAATAAAAATTATAGAGATTACACAGGACCTTTTTGCTGTGTAGAGGAAGTGCTCATCACTACGCCACTGCGATAAAAACAAACACTGAAAATATCAGGGAAGTTATGCAAAAAAATAAGAAGAAAATTTCTTCCAGAGGTGTGACTTTGGACAGGGACGAGTGATCGATTTTGAGATTATCTGGATCAATTCCCTAAAAAAAAAGATTCATAAACATTGTAAGATAGGATGATTTTTTTGGAAGTGTGGTATTACATGAGGTCCAGCAAGGGGTGCTATGTACTTTCTGGGGGGTTTTTCAGCTTGTCGGAGGTTTGTACTCTCAGAGTGCTCTTTTTTAAATTAAAATTTTATTCTCAGCTCCGTCAAGAACTAGCTTACAACACTACAGTCATGGATGCAAGACAAACTGGACGGAAGAAGGGACATTTGAATGCAGATGCTGATCACAGCTCAAGGCAAGGTTAAAAACAAAGCTTGTGCCGGTGTTGTGGAAATTAACTGACTCTTGTAAACCCCTGCAGCCTTTTCCTGAACTCTGTGTGTGGTTTGTGCTTTGTAGTTGTATGGCTGTATAATGTGGCGCCAAGTCAAACAAGACAAGAGGATGTTTTGTACAAAGTGCCTGAGAAAAAAAAAGGAATAAAACAGGGAAAAAAAAGTAAAGTGGGATTTCAATTATTTCAAGTGCGGAAGTATCGGGGAAGACATCAGAGGTTTTCAAAAATCCAGTGGTCTTTAGTCGCCGCAATTCGTGAAAGGTTGGACTGAGAATCTCGTCGATGAAGACAAATTACGTCTGCTTTAAAGTGTGTGCATGAGAATGTGTGATTAGTGGTGAATAGACTTGGCTTTTAATGCTTCCTGTGTCTACTGGTTCACTCAGTTTATTCTTTATGAGAAGTGTAATCAGATTTATTAAAATATTATCACATCACTGACTCTGCTCGCATTCGTTATTGAGATTTGTTCACGCTGATTCTTTGCTCAGCTCATCATCATCATGTAAGATTTGCTGGAGCTTAGAGAAGTGAGTCACCTATGTATGATTCTGCCATTGCATTGCTTTGGAAAAGTCATGTGCAAACTGTTTTCAGATCTCGCTTTCTCAGTGAGAGCCAGTCATGTGACTATCTTATTCATTGTGCTGAACCCTGTCTGCTTCAGAAGCTGGGGGATGATCTGCAACGCCATCTTGGGTTTCAAATCAATCACATGTCCTAGAAAAGAAGGCACAGTGTGGTGTAAAATGGCAACAGGAAAAGGGCAAAGCAGCTCAAGAGGTCCTCGGAGTGTGCTTGGTGGGAACCGGAGACCTCGAGCTGACCTTAACACACTGTTCGATATGGAGGAATGGCAGGTAAAACAGTGTTGTGGGGAGCTGAGACTTGCTGGAGGTTGTGGTAAGGCTCCATACTGTGTATGTGCAAAGAGCTTGAGATGGGTGTCTATTTCATGTGGTCACAAAAAAGAAAAAAAAGAAAAGAAAAAAAAAAAACCTGAAACCAAGCCCGGAGTCTTAGAAAGGACTTCAGCTAAAATACCATCTTCTGCACAAACAGTAACATCTCATGTACTTTCTTACTTTCCGAAACATGGTCAAGGGGAAACATTATAGCTAGCCAAATTTGATTAGCAGCAACACTGAAAAGTTCCTTGCTTGTAGATAGATGGTTCACATATATTTATAGCCTGGACACTTAACAAGAGGAGCTACAAATAATGTATCCTGAAATCTATGTCATTAAACAATACAAGTTTAACAAACTGCAGATGTTCATATTCATTGTTTGTTGGATGACATTATCCAGTAGCAAGGTGGTGTCGCTAATGTAGCTTAAATAGCTGAACTTTATAATTGATTTAGTGTACAAGAACACAAATGATATATATCTCTATTGGTTGAAAACAAAATCACCTAAGTTAATGGGAAACATTATACACACATATAATATACAAACACATGCACAGAGAAGATTTTAGCAAATAATGACCTGCCAGGGCTAGGATTTATTCACTGACTCACTCGTAAACTCATTTGCCAAACCACTTAATAAAAACTAGGTTTGCGGGGAAGCTGGAGCCTATCCCGGCCAACACTGGACGAAGGTGGGGTACACCCCATAACACCCTGACCGTCACAGGGCAACACACCCACAACCATTCACATTCACACCCACAGTCACACCTAGGGACATTTGGGAACAGTTAGTTAGCCTAACGATAGCCTCATATGTATGTCTATGGACTGTGGGAGGAAACCCAAGCATGCATGGGGAGAACATGCAAACTCCACACAGAAACATTATGGCCGAGCACGGAAATCGAGCCCAGTTCAAATTTATACAAGTTAAAATGAAGGAAAAAAACATGACGAACAACAACAAAATGTAGAAATGTGCAAATTGTGTATCAACTTTAATATTTAGATTCTGTATTATTTGTAACTATCCAGCTTTAAAAGTTATGTAATTTATATCATATCTATATACATCATTCTAAATATTTTTATCATTTGTTTTTTTATTTAAGATTAACACTTTCTTTTTTTTATCGACAGTTTGCACAGTCTCAGGACAAAATCAGGGTATATTACACTACATTATACTTGTACAACTGTGTACATACTAAATAAAGAATCTTGCATCCTGAATCATATGTGTTTTCATTGTACTGTACATTTTATTATGTCTAATTTTACTTATACCAGCAAATAGTTACCAGAGGCTTGAACAATGGGTTGTATTTAGATAGATCACAAAATATAGAGTTTAATTTATAGTTTTAATTTTACTTTTATTTACTCCTTTATTCCGATTTTACATCAGAGTATATGAATATGTTCTTTTATATTTCACATGTTAAAACTTTTGAAGGCTCAAGCAGTTCATTTAAACAGATAATGACTGTTAGTTTAATAAACTGACAGTTTAGTTAATAAACTGACAGTTTAATTTGTTTTTGATCAGGTACAATTTTAAACTATTGAAAAATTTCTCTGTACTATAACATAGTAAAAATAGATTTCTAAATTGTTCACCTTTGCATACAGTTTGGTTTTGTGTCGTCAAAAGTAACTTGAGGCTTAAAGCGTGGATCAAATTTCACCTAAATTAACTGCGCGATGCTGCAGTTAGCTCCTCCGGCTACTCAAAGCACAACAATGACAATCTATGAAGGTTAGAAATCGATGAATGTTCGTCTCAAAGCACCAGCGGAGTGCAAAACACGCCTGCGAGCAAATTCACCCTGCTGTGCTATGAGAATCAATTTCTGACCTTCTGCATGCTCGGTGCAATCGCTTCCAAATATTTCCACTTAATCTGTCAACACCATAAGGACATGTATCGGCAGAAACCCAAGCTGCTTTACACATCTATGATATCATAATGCATTTAGAGTAATATCAGATTACTACAGATGCCATTTCCTAATTTTCTTTGTTATTTCTCTAATTTCTTTTTGGTAAATTCTGTTTAGGTTCATGTTAATGCTAAATACTGCATCATTTACAGCAGGAACGTTGAAACAGGAATTAATTATGCTAATCAAGACAGCTACAAATGCCTGAACATCAGAGATTAGATGACCTGAAACGCAAGCTGTTAGCATAAATGAATGAATATATACATACATAACATGTAATATAATTCACTTTGACTTGCGGATGAGTTCATAAATTCATTTGTTTTTGTAATGTTCTGAACTTTTAGGTTTTAAATCAAAAATCTTGGTGCTGCAGGTTTTTTGTGTCATCCGTGTCAAAGAAGCAGGAGGAAACATTAATTGGCCATAGGACACCGCGCCCTCCAGCTGTTTGGTACGTCAATCAAGCCGAGCTTGTGCTCTCAAGATGCTCCAAAATGCCTCAGGTGATATTTAGAGCGTTTCGGAGCTCCTCAGCGTGAATGCTGTGCTTTTCCTGTGCAAAAGGAATAGCAATGATTTGTTGAAAAGTCCCCACCCCACTTTCTCTGCATGAGTCGGGGATAGACAAGAAACCTCAAAGACTAAGCAAAGTCACAGCTAATGCAGATCACTGCTATCTTATGTACAGCTGAAGGTGTTCAGATGGTCAAAACATGGGCTTGCTTCGAGCACTCTTAATGGTTCCTCAGTTTGTTCACTTTAGAACACTCAGATGGTTTCTTTTATAAAGATTAAACCATAAACATCTAAAAAAAACTTTGGGAAACCATAAAAAATACCATTAAGATAGACAAAAAAACTGGACTGGATCTTTGGGACGCCATTGTTCATCAGAGTTCATCAGCAACCACCTAGTTTGTCTGTGGCTTTGGTTTCTTTGGAATTCCCATTTACTCCTTTGACTCTTTTTCAGACGGTTATTTAAAAAAGACTGTGTACTATAAGTAGGAGAGGAAGAAACTGGAGAAAGAACGTCTGTTCCCATAATGACTTTATCAAAATATCCATACAATTTCTAACTTATCTAAATATATTATTAGGTATTAATTTTTTTTTAATTTTAATGCAAAAACACATAAATTTACAGGCCCTAATTCCACGAGTTCAGGAAATAAATGCTAATAAATAACTAAATAAATAGATTATTTATTCATTTGATGAACTGCTTAATCCTACTAGGATTGCGGAGAGGCTAGGGCCCATCTCAGCCATCTCTGGGTGAAGGCAGGGTACACTCCAAACAGCTTGCTAGTCCATCGCAGAACCAAAACATAAGCACACACAGCCACTCACACTCACACCTAGGGGTAATTTGGAACTGCCAGTTAGCCTAACATGCATGGCTTTGGACTGTCGGAGGAAACTGGAGTACCCTGAGGAAACCCACACAAACACAAGAAGAACATACAAATTCCACACAGACTTTAACTGGGTTATCAAAGGCCAGCCATGTCTTTCACTCTCTGTGGTGACAGGCATGTAAAAGAACAATTGCTGAAGTTTATAAAGAGTAAGCCACTGGGTTGCCGTCAGCGTTTTTCTGCCCTGCGACGGCCTGGCTAGCTGTCCATGGTGTATTCTGCCCTCACCAAGAGTCGGCCGAAATGGGCACCAGCCTCCCCACGACTTATGATTAAGCGGCTCAGAAAATGAATGAACTTGGCCACAGTTATTATTTTAACACAATATGTCCATTTGTTGGAGAACTTCCATATCCTATTACAGTAAATTATGGTTTCTTTTTCAAACTTGTGGAGCTGCAGGTGACCGTGGGTCCAGAATATAAAAACTAAAATACTCAAAGTCCTGACAAAGTCACAGAACCCAACAGCTGGTCACTTAAGGAAACACCGCCATCATTACATTTGCTAGTAGAGACCTCTTAAATGAACAGCCTGTGGTATTTTGCATACACACACAGACACACACACACACACATACACACACACACACACACACACACACACAAAGATTAATCACCATTACATTTATAAATCACCATGCAAATTAAAGTGTGGCTCACTGCAGCACCTCTGCTGATTAACAGCCAGAACAGGCAGCCGGTAGCAGCAGCGTTTCCTCCAGCCGTAATGCTAAGCAAATACCACCAATTATTGTTAATTAATTTGTGTTCACGACACACTGTTTGGAGTAGTGGCCTCTGAAAACACAAGGGTTATTGACAAAAACATTAAAATGCATAAATAAAGCAATATTGGACACGTGCTACATGGCAGGAGGCTTAAAGGCCTGCTACTCCGTTAGCAGTTCTAGTAATAAACACAGGCTCAGGATTCTGACTTCTGGGTGAATAAATAAATTACACCAAAGGAATGTAGTATCGCTCAGGGGAGTGGCAAACTTGCTTTGTGCGAATTGAAATTTAGTAAGGAGAAAAAAAAAGAAAGACAGAGAGGAATGCGGAGAGAGAGCGGACAGCAACAAAGTATATAGGGACGAGCTTGCATCTTTTCAGCACTACAATAATCTACTCGGATTATTAAATAAACTTTATCTTATTTAGATATTATCATATGAGTTTAGGACATGATAAGTTTACTAGCAGATAGCTAACGCTGGCTAAGTGAGCTTGAAATGTATGTGGGTCATTCTCAAAGAAATGCATATTTTATGTCCCACTCTTTATATACTCAATTATTTTTTTTAAAACATTGCATTTTTTTTCATTTTGTATACATCAGATGGTATGATCACACCCAAATGTATGTAAAAAAAAAAGAAAGAAAGAAAGAAAAAGAAACACTACTTTAGCATCAGTTCTCTAGCAAAATTAAATTTGCCCAGATCAGTTCTGATATGAAAGTACCTTCATGTGTTAACAATTTAAGCAGTATATGTACAAAGACAGAAAATGAATCAATTTTGGCATTTTGATTATATGAAGTTATTACATTCCTGTCAGCTTCGTCACTCTTAAACACTATGTATAAAAAAATATATTTAAACCTCTTACATGTCAGTGTCACTGAGAGGCAAGCAACATCATCCAAAACATACTAAGGCCAATATGTACTATATATGTACTATATGTAAATATGTACTAGACTTATATGTAATATATACTAGGAGCTAGTTAGCTAGTTTATGTTATTTACACAATATTTCCTACAATGCTAGCTTTAAGTAAGAGCTAATTAGCCAGCTAATGTTGGCTAACAGATATTCTTAACTAGGAGCTTGAAAGCTAGTTAATGTTGGCACTCTCAACAATCCTTGCTTTAACTAGAGGCTACTTATTAGTGATTGCTGGCTAGAAGGCATTCTCAGCAACACTAGTTTTACTAACTTGGAGCAACTTATCAGTTATTATTAGTTTTACTAACTTGGAGCAACTTTACAGAACATTCTCCACATTGCTAGCTTCAACCAAAAGCTTGTTAGCTAGCTAATGTTGGCTTGATGACATTCTCCATACTGCTAGCTTTAACTAGCCTCTACTTACCAGTTAATGATGATGTCATTCTGTGCAATGCTAACTTTAACAAACCATTTGTTATGTTGTTAATGTTGGCCTAATAAAATTCTCTATGATACTCTAAGTTCTACCCTAATGCTAGTCAGCTAGCTTTTGTTGGCTTGTTGATATTCTCTTTAATGCTAGTTTTAACTAGGAGCTCCTCAGCTAGCTACTGTTGGACATTCATTGTGATGGTACCTTTGTAAACACAGTGTCTGAGAAGTTAAAGATGTATTTTGATATATTTTACAAGATATTGTTATATTAAATAAGAATCAAGCATAAGAACTAATTACCTCAGAATATACCTCTACAAAAACCAGCTTAAAAGTGCACATGTAGCCAGAAATCAGGTTTTTGATGGGGAAAGATTGCTTGAGATGAAACCTACAACCATAAACAACAGCAACAAAATCTGATATCATCTTCTCCTGATAAAATACTAGAACAAGGCTGATACTGCAACAGAGCATACGAAGAAATCGCAGAGTGGTACTGATACGAACAACCCCTTTCCCCAGTGATAATTTACACTCATTACTCCTTCATGCTCAGGTCATCAGGCAACAGATAGATCTTCTGCCAAACCTCCAAATCTTAACCAATGACCCTAACATTTCTTATCTAACCTAGGGAGTCATTAACCTGAAACCATTAACTTGATGTATATGATTTGTAATAACAATTGTAATCTGTAATATGTGCACGGACCAGCTGACTACATATTTTACGCATTAGCACGGCTCTAATTTAGCTGGATCATAAACGATGCCTTCATTTATTTCTATTTTTTTCTAATGAGGTGTCCTCCAGTTTATTTATAGCTAACTACACAGAAGTAATATTCTCCTTGAGAAGACCTTCTAATTAAATAAAGCTAATTGACTTTCTATTAACTGGGCGAACATCCCAACATGATTACTTGCTATTTAGCCTGTTTAGCCTAGCCGTTCTTGTTTAGCCTAGAATAAGTGAGGCCGTGGAGAGAGGAGAAGAGGAAGCTAATTCTGTTATCTCTACTAAGGCCATTTCATTAGCATGGCACTAACGCAGGACGCATGAGAAGTTATATTTTTCAGGAACGGAACTCGTTGTCTTGATCTGATTGGTTAAGCTGAAGCTTATTTTTGCTCAGAGACTGGGCTGCTCTTGTGCTAACATTAGGGATGATCTTGTCTACAACAAAAAAAATCTCCAAGTGAACCAACCAGCCATCCCTGTGTGCACTCTAACTTCTTTTTCTTCTTTATTTGCTGTATATCTGTCATTTACTGACACCCCAGTGTGTGTGTGTGTGTGTGTGTGTGTGTGTGTGTGTGTGTGTGTGTGTGTCAGCACGCTGAGACTTTTCACCCACGTTCCAAAGTTATTCTTTACCCAGATTCACCCTGTAGCTATAATGTGATAAATTGGTGCCCTTATTTTTTCCTTTGAGAGCGGATACAATCTGCTTACAGAAGCCTGGTCTGGGGATCCCTCCTGCTAAAAAAAATGGCAGATTACCAACATGGCCGAATAGCGGGGAACTCTTCGGGTATGACACCTATCCGTTTTATATTTTCCGCTTGCTTTCCCGCTTTTGTGTGAAGCGCCAGGCCAAAGAGGTTTAAGGTTTAAGGCCTGGCTGCGTTCGCCTCAATCCCTTCGTTTGATAAGAGCTTTGCGTGGCCACACAAAGACTCTGATACATGGCTCTCCTCTGGGGTGTGACAGCAGTCCGTGTTGGCTTTTTTTCAGCTGCCGTGCAGGATCGCTCAATTGCATGACTTTAGTCGCGGAGCTGAACGGAGGAGGATGGAGGAAAAGCGGTGCAGGCTTATATAACATCGATCTGAACTCTATCTCCTATCACAGAAGTGAATGAAGGGAAAAAAGGATGAAGTAGTGAATGGCTGGCAAGCAAGGGAAATAATGTTTGACCCTACACTCTTTCTCTCTGTCTCCCACACAAGTGCAATATATGAGTGTATGTAATTTAATTGCACTAATTAAATATGTTTTGTGACAATGGTATGTATACAAAACACAAAATATGTTGAAATGTCGTGGGCAAAAAAAAAGACAGAATTCCTCCAATGTCCTGGCCTTGGAAGCAGAAGAATGAACAGGGTCCTGGTGTGTGAAAGATGACACGTCCTTATGATAAATCGTGCTGCCTTGTCTCATAGCAGGACTGACAATGCAGTGCCATATGGCCGAAACCAAAATGGCTGCCTTAGTGACCGATAACCTCCATCATGACAGAGGAACACCACAAACTCTTGTTTTCCTCTATTATACATCATATATTCTCCCTTATTGCTTTTTTTTCGGTAGAGGATTTTTTGAAATTGTGTTTTTAGCCTATTTACACAGTAAAAAAAATCTAACTATTATTCTTCTTCCTAGCAAAGGAAGACAAAATAAGGATGTGAACCTTGACCTGATGATAAAAACACAGACTTGTAGTCTTTCCACGTACTTTACTCTCCATTCCAATTAAAACAAACATGGCCACCTCACTGACATCTACCCCCCTAAATAACACAACTAATTAAATATTATTTATAGTTTAATAGGAGTACTGACAATACATAATCATTTCATCTAATATGGCAACGCAAGGGTGGAAACTTAGATGGCTACCACATTCATACTGCCAGCTAGCATTTACTACCAAGCCATAAAAGGAAAAGATTTTTTGTTTCATATCCAATATGGCCGCCTCATGCCTCAATATGCTTCTCTCTGTGCATTTTATCATTTCTTGCAACAAAATGTGTCACAGGATGTTAGAATAATAAAAATAAATGGTTAGCAAACATGTGTGCAGAAGTTTAGTAAGGAGTGAATGAAGATACTGCTATCCCTTGTGAATGTGGTTCAATCCCTCACGCATCCCTGTTTCTGTGTTGTATTTAATTATGTTTCCCCTGGCAGCGGAGATAGCGAATTGTTAATTATGCTTTTGTCATCTCTTAAACAGAACTACTCGACCAAAAGGGAGGGCACTTGATTAACAATGCAGCTGGTTATTCCAATGATGTGCCAAAACTATGACGCCATTTACACCCCCCCCCCCAACACCCAGCCCGCCCCCATACCTCGTATTTTTTAACTCAATGATTGCTTTTTCACCAGCCATCTCTTGTTCTCCATGTTGTCTTCTTTTCCTCTGTCTGTGCAGTTTATTTCTGTCATCCTTCTTGTCATGCACTGCCTGATCTGAGATAAGACTGGGTTATCTTTCGTATTCTGACAGGCAGCTAATCTGACCACCTCATGTTTTATCTGTGCAGGACAGTCTGTGTATAATCTCAGAAAATGTTTGCTGTGTTTAAACAGAAATGCCTAAAAAAAGAAGGAAGAGTAGAAGAAGAAATACCTTTTTATTTAGCAATGCATTCCCGTGATGTATTTAAACGTGTACAATGCTGTGTGAGCAAATACAACTTAGGTTGATTTTAGCGTTTTGATTAGCATTGTGATTAGCGAGATTATTACTGCTATAACTGCTTCAGCAAGCACACATGGTCAGCTCTGATTTCATTAGCATGCTCATTTCTTTGCTTTCACCTCTTGGGTTTAGATTTCAGTATTTAAAGCACCACACTAGTCCAATGTGCCTGTCAGTCCCTGTAAAGGAAGCGTGGCCTAGGTACCTGTTGGTCGTAGTAAAGGAGATGAGGCCTATGCACCAGATAATCCTAGTAAAGAAGGCATGACCTATGCACCTGCCAGTCCAAAGGGAGGAGGTGTGGCCTATGTGCCTGTCAGTCCCAGGAAAAGAGGTGTGGCCTATGTGCCTGTCAGTCCCCATGAATTAAGTGTGGCCCTATGCTCCTGTCATCCCTAGTGAAGTGCAGCCTATGTGTCTGTCAGTCTCACTTAAGGAGGTGGGGCCTATATGCCAGTCAGTCCCAGTGAAGGTTAAGTGGCCTATGCGCTTATCAATCATCATGAAGAAGGTGGTGCCCTTGTACCTGACAGTCAAAGTGAAGGAGGTGTGACCTTTCATACACAAACACGTTTCTTCCAATTTAAATGAAGCTTTTTGCATGATGCCATGCTGAAACAACTCTTAATTGGACCTAATTGAACTGATGTTCCCTTAAATCTTTTACACAATGGATCACTGCTCACAGATGTTGAGTCCATATTAGGGATGCCACGCACGTTTTTATGTTTTTCTGCCCTAACGAAAACCCGATGCAACATCTTACCTATTACAAACACTAAATCAGAAAAATGTCCTGCACATCAGGGCAAATAAGCAACTGCTGCCGTGCACAGATGGCCAGCTGCTGTGGGTGCTCCAGCGCTACTCTTTGTGCTGCGTGTGAGGTTTGTCAGGATCATGATGGCGCTATTCTGAGGTGCCAAACCCTCCCAACGCGCACCATAAAATAAATCTGTCTACAGCAAGAGAAGGACTGCTCTAGCCACTCACCCTCACACTCATCGTTCCTGTTAGCTGAGGCGATTATGTGCTTAAGTGTAAACGCATATCGATTGACTCCACCAATAAGTCTATCGAGCTGAGTCATTGGATTTAAACTGATAGCCGAGTGTTAGGTGCTCGTAAATCACACAAACACACAGCCGTGCACACATTCCTACTGAGAGAGCTCGAGAGACTGTGCATAGCTCAAGCTAATGTTTCCTTACTTCAGTCCTCAGGCTAAGAAACACAGACGTGATTGAACAACAGAAGCAGGACGAGACAAGACGGAGCGACAGAGATGATGGAGACAGATTCTTTACTGACGCCTCGCCAGTCGAGCTGCGATTTTACGGCGGGTTAGGGGCAGCTCACGTGTCTCCCTCAGGATGGGATGCTTGACATGCCAGGAGACCAAACTAAATGACTTTTGACCTTGGCAGGAACAGCCGTAAGGCATGAAGAGCTGGATCAGTGCTGACATAAAAAAAGTAGAACGTATTTACATAAGAAATAAAGAGAAGTGTGAGGTCTTTTAGTTCTGTTTTTCCTCAGCAATTTATTTATAATCAATCTTTATTGGTATTTTACTTGAAAACGAATTTAGTTCTGCCCTGCGATGGCCTGGCGAGCTGTCCAGGGTGTACTCCACCCTCGCCCAGAGTCGGCTGAGATGGGCGCCAGCCTCCCCGCGACCCTAATTAGGAATAAGCGGTTCTGTGACTGTGATGTGATGACTGTGACTTCCCGTGTAAGATTGATTTTGGAGCATCATAGAAAGAATCTGTTATACGGTCCAGTGGTTCTGAGTCCAGGTCCTGGAGTACGCTTTGTTTTTTTCCCTACACCCTGAGACTATACTTCTTTGAGAACAGAACTGAAAAATTCAGCATGAGTCTAATGGAGGCTTATGGTTTTGAGCACTGATCAATATTTAATTGTTTCCGTTCGGACCGTGACCACATGTTTGGGTTCGACGGGTCTGTTATGAATTTGTTTTCTTCTTGTTTCACATGTAAGAATACTCTTAAATACACACCGGAATTAAAAACTGAAAACAGAAAGAGAAAAAGCAGTGTTTGTCACAAACACACACACACACACACACACACACACACACACACACACACACACATTATTTTTTCATTCCTCTGTAGGCTCCCAGTGGAATATCTGCCCCACTTTCTGTAAAGGTGAAGTGTGTATGAATTTATTCATTACAGTGTCATCTCTCTCTCTCTCTCTCTCTCTCTAATCCCTCTCTCCCCACCTCCCCTCTTTCTCCCTCTCTCTCTCACTCTCTCTCTCTCAGGCTCTCGCTTTCTCTCTCCTCTCTCTCTATCACTCTCTCTTTCTCTCTCTGCTCTCTCCCTACCTCCCCCGTTGCTCCCTTTCTCCCCCTCTCACAGTCTCTCCTTCCCTCTCTCTCTCCCACACTCTTTCAATGTTGTCCCCCCCCACCTCTCTTTCTGTTTCTCCCTCCCTCGTTCACTGTCACTCATTTACCGAACCTTTCCGAACTTTAATCCAACCGCTTGGGTCACAGGAGGCCGGAGCCTATCTCAGCCGACTCCGGGTAAAGGCAGGGTGCACCCTGAATAGCTTGCTTCTCAGACCATCGCAGGGCAATGTACACAACCATTCACACTCACACCTCGGGGCAATGTGGAGCAGCCAAAAAACCTATTGGACCGCGGAAGGAAACTGGAGTATCTGGAGGAAACCCACACTAATGTGGAACCTCCACACAGAACCTGCCTCACCTCAGGCGGATCTATCTTCCTATCTATGGATGTCTCTCTCTCTCTCTCTCTCTCTCTCTCTCTATCTATCTATTCATTCTTGTCTCTCTCTCTTGCTTCTTTGAGAAAGTTACAGTGATGATGAGAGATAATGAGTTGCAGAGATGATGAAGATGGAGATAATGAGTTGCAGAAGACACTCTTCATCCCTGCAAGCAGCAGTAAAACAGGCAGGTAATTTATTTTGTTGTATAATAAAAGCTAACACAGGATACTCATCTCGAGTTATTTATAAACACACACATCATGCGGCTCACTTAAATATCAAACCACTAAATATATTCCAGCTGCTGCTACACATGTTTTGCCAGATGGGCTCCACCACCACCACCACCACCACCACCATGAGAGACTCACTGACCGCGTACTATCTTTAGTACAGGATAGATGATACACACTGACCATGAAGATCAAGTGTAGCTTGTGACTTATGTAATTAAAAAAAAACAAACAAAAAAAGCAAGAATTTCTCACTCACACACACACACACACACACACACACACACACACACACACACTGGATTGAGTAAAATAAAGTGTGATTTATAGGTCAGGCTTCTCTGATTGCACTAATGCGACCCCGCCTCACTGCATTTGATTGGTTGAGAGACAAACACCCCTACTTCTCGTGCCTGCTCCTTCCATATATATAAATATGCAAATTAGACGAAACTCTTCCGGTGTCTGATTGGTTGTTCTGTCTGAAATATACAAATAAGTCACAATTTGAACTGCGCTCTCATATACAATCTCTCTCTCTCTCTCTCTCTCACACACACACACCGGCTCGGGGAGCGCGTGCAGGGGGTGTAACCAAACGGAGAGATAATAATAATAATAATAATAATAATAATAATAATAATAATAATAAAAACAGGTGAGTAATGTCCTCTGTACTACTTGTTTAAGGAGTTTAATGGTGCAGCAGTTTTATGGTGTGAAGTGTAAGTGTAAATATTTAAATGTATTAATAAATAATACATATTCACACTTTGTTTATTTTTGCATTTGAAATTGTAATTTAAACTCACAAAAATGCTTTGCAATGTTATGGGGTACCGAGCATGTCTGTGATTGTGCGGGTGTACAGTCACCCCGTTGTACCCCTAACCCTAACCCCGGACAGAGACCCGAGGATCCATGCTGTACTAATATGGCTAACATGTCTGTTGTTCCTGCATCTTGTACAAGTAAACATTGACACTAAAGGGTTCCATAGTGATATAGCGCTTAGCACGTCTGCCATACAGCAAGAAGGTCCTGGGTTCGAGTCCCGGGCTCTGTGTTCCTGTGTAGCGTTTGCATGCTCTCCCTGTGATTGCGTGGGTTTTTTTTCCCAACAGTCCAAAGCCATGCACATTAGGCTCATTGGTTTGAGTGCGAGTGTGATTGCTTGTATGTAGTTGGCCCTGCGATGGTCTGGCAAGCTGTTCAAGGTGTATCCCGTCTTCTCCCAGAGACGGCTGAGATAGGCTCCAGCCTCCTTACGATATGACTCTAATAGAATTAAGCGGTTCGGGTGATTGAGTGAGAGTGATGCTAGTTCATCCCGTGCTATGTGTTGATCAGTGGCACTGTTTGTTTTGGCTGTTAGACAGTGTTCCCATGGTGGACACTGCTCCAGTGATAGGCTGACTAATCATTCAGAGTAACAGATGGCTCACCAATCAGTGCTTGCAGTACAGTGTCCTCAAAATCTCATTAAATTCTTTCTTTTTTTTATAGCGGCTGTTTTAAAATGTCTCTCTCTGCCATCACCTGCTCCTTACTTCTCCGGCGCTCATTCTCCACGGTCGGCAGGAGCGCTAGAGCACGTTCAGGCCGGTGTGTGTGTGCGTGTGGGTCAGAACTGCCTGGGGTCCGCTGGTACGCCACAGCTCGTTTGGATGCCGATGGAAGCGGCCGGCCTGCCACGTGGGACTCATTCGGGATTTGGGACAACCGTATCGAGGCACCCATCCTGTTACCACCCAGCATCCGCTACGGTAAACCAATCCCACGCATAAGTCTCGACCACGTGGGCTCGGCGTCACAGATCGGCCGTCGTCGTGACAATGAAGACCGGCTCCGTGTCGCTCAGCTCACGCCTTCCACGCTATACTTTGCCGTGTTTGACGGACATGGGGGCGCACAAGCTGCTGATTTCTGCTTCACACACATGGAGCGCTACATTAGGTGATTCACACACAAACACATACACACACACACACACACACCTCTGGATATGAACAGACACTCGCGGGATGCAGGATATCAGGTTAAGAGACTGCACGGACTGATCTGTGTGTATGTGTGTGTATGTGTTGTAGGATGGGTCTGGAGAACAAGTGGGATCTAGAACAGGTGTTAACAAAAGCCTTCCTGCAGGTAGACGCCGCCCTGGCGTCTGAGATACAGATGTGCGGCAATGGTACAGTTGTGCAGAATTGCTTGGTGCAAAAATACATTCTAGTCTCATGCAGTTTTGTTCGAACATTTCCAGAAAGCCACGTCCAGACTTGTTGCACCCCAAAAGCAGATCAATCCCGAATACATCTCTAAGAGACAGTTGAATATCCTACTCAGTCTGCCAAAAAAGAAAAGCCCTCAAACAACCCCTAATTCCCAAATAGTTTGTTAACATGAAATTACTTTTAATATTTAGGTGCAGAGAATAACCGAGTTTCAAGCACGACGTCTTACAACCAGTCTCACGCTGTAGGATTTGGGAATAACATTTATTTATTTATATTTTTTCCTGAATGGGTTAAAAAAGGTCTCGGATAGACCCAGGGACCCTGAAACTCTGAAGCAGAAACCCAACCTACTGGTACCGCTGAGCCTAAAAGAATATACAGAATGAATAACCTGTCTTTAAAATAATTTGGTTTTACATCCAAAAAACGTTTGGACAAATTGTTTATTACTTCTACTACCAATAATAATAATAATAATTATTATTAATAATAATATTATGATTATTACTATCATTATTATCATTATAATAATATTAATAACTATTATTATAATTGTAATGATAATAACCCAATAAAACACCTCTGTTATTTCAAAACCAACCAATCACAGCACTCCTACTAATCTTACTCATAAGAAAAAGAATGAATGGTGTCACTCAGTGACGCACAAGTGCTTCATACATTATATTAACACTTGACATTATATTTTGTTTTGTCTGATAACCTTCTTTGCTGCCAATATTTTCCAGCCTCTCTGATGACGGTGGGCACTACAGCGACGGTGGCTTTGCTAAGAGATGGGATAGAACTGGTCGTCGGGAATGTCGGAGACAGTCGTGCCATGTTGTGCCGGAAGGGTGAAGCGTACATGCTCACCAGCGACCATACGCCTGAGAGAAAGGATGAAAAGCAGAGGTACAGGTGCACCACAGAACCTCAGAGAATGGTATTCACTGGCATGCTAAGTGGTTCGTGTGTGCGAGTGTGTGTGTGTGTGTGTGTGTGTTAAAGTCTTAAAATATACCAACTTCACTTCTCCCGTTTAACGGAAGATGGTTTAAAGGTCATTTGTATCAGTAAGTGTTTAAACAGCTAGCTTACACGCTAACCTGAACGGATTATACACGCTCTTGCTTGTTGATAGCCGACGCTAACCTGACTGGATTTCTTATCAAACACTTGCTCATATATATATTATCATGACCCTTGCTAACAGTGCTGTATATATTAGCTAAACAAACCTGACAGGATTTCTAAGAAGTCATCTGATAAATGATTGTTAGCAGGCTAAGACCTGAGCTAATCCTATAGGTTTTCTGTGAGGATCTTTAAACTCTCCTTTATACAGTAATGTCAGTTATTACACTGAGCTACATGCTAACACACGCTAACTCGATGGCATTTCTGAGAGGAATTTTTAAGTCCTCTGTTAACAAACTTATGTAAAAGCAATATAGTTATACAACAGGCTAGTCTGACAGGATTTAAAAAAAAAAAAAAAGAAAAGTGATTTCACTGTTGCTATTAGCTAGCAAGCTAATACCTAAGCTAACCGAACAGGTTTTCTGTGAGGATCTTTAAATTCAAATTTATACCATAATTACCCTGAGCTACATGCTAACATGTGCTAACTTGATGGCATTTCTGAGAGGAATTTTTGAGTCTTCTGTTGATAAAAGTCAGTGCTAGCGCTAGACAGATTCCATGAGCGAAACTGACAGGATTTCTGTGTCACATATCAGAGAAGTCTTATGGTACATAAGGTCACGGGGAGGCTGGAGTCTATTTCAGCCAACACTGGGCAAAGCCCGACACCTCGTTGCGATTTGGAACAGCCAATTAGCTTATTGTGCTAATGTTTTTGGACTGTGGGAGGAAACCGGAGCACCCGGAGGAAACCCACGTAAGCACTAAGAGAACATGCAAACTCCACGTAGTACCCAGGACCTTCATACTGTGAGGTAAACGTTCTACACCACGGCGTCACCCCTATTTAATATTAGGGTATTTACTGCAGGAACTCTGTGTAATTTTGTTGATAATGTGTGTTCCTGTGTGTCCGCATTACTAATGTGTACGCCAGCTGTACTGGCATTTCGTGGTGTACGTTTGTACTCTTACTCAAATTTCAGTGATGTACGTGTGTGTGTGTGTGTGCGTGCACGCGCGTGTGTGTGCGTGGACTTTGTTCCAGAATACGCAACAGTGGTGGTTTCGTAACATGGAACAGTCTCGGTCACGCCAACGTTAACAGCCGTCTGGCGATGACACGTAGCATCGGAGATTTCGACTTGAAACAAAGCGGTGTTATTGCAGAACCCGAGACGACTCGTGTTACAGTGAGTGTAGAGATGTTGCTTTGCTTTAAATTGATTGCTCTTTTAGTGGATTCCTTTTTAGATCATTCAACTAAGGTATCAGCATATTAGCATTAGGAATAATCCTCTACGTTTTAAACTTCCTGGTAAGGAGTTTTATTTATTTATTTGTTTGTTTGTTTGTTTGTTTGTTTATTTATTTATTTATATTTAGTAAGGTTATGTGTGTACTTTTTTGTTAGCCAAACCAAGCTAAATATTCTATCCACGCATACACACATTTTATTTACTGGTATACTTCAGGTTCACTAGCCACGCCCATAAACCTCCAAAAAAGGCAAAGCTCATGATGACCTGAAATGAAAAATTGATAACTGAAAGGTGAAAACGAGTGTATACCCTTCTGAAAACCATTTACGTACATATGTACAGCTTGATCAATCAGACCTGATGTTGTTGCTGTTGTTGTTTTTTAAATTATATGAATAATTCAGTATCTCGAAATGACTTCCTGGTTGGTTTCAAATTCCAGCTACAGCATTCTCACGACTCATTTCTGGCCCTGACCACCGACGGCGTCACCTTCATCATGAGCAACCAGGAAATCTGTGACATCATCAGTCAGTGCCACGATCCTACGGAGGCCTCCCACATCATCGCCGAGCAGGTAGTCAGCGTTAGTAGCGTTGGTGCTAATTTCACACATATTTATGATCTGGTCAGTCCAGTATGGTCCAAGTTTTTAATTAGGAAGCTTCTTATAGCCCAGGGCTGTGGAATTCTGATTGGTCAGGATTGTTTTCTTTATAGCGTAGATGCAAATCACAGAGTTAATAGCAACGGTTAATAAAAACTAAGACTAAAACGAAACTATCTAGGCAGCACGGTGGTGTAGTGCTTAGCACGTCCGCCTCACAGCGAGAAGGTCGTGGGTTTGAGTCCCGAGTTCGGTGAGGCTGTTTCTGTGTACTGTTTGACCTACATATTTTAAATAACAATCTAGTAATGAATAACTCTGATTAAACAGTGTGTGTGTGTGTGCGTGTGTGTGTGTGTGTGTGTGGGTGTGTGTGATTCTCAGGCTCTTCAGTACGGCTCTGACGACAACAGTACGGTCGTT
>JBCNYG010000011.1:13003645-13009455 GCA_039654305.1 Porochilus rendahli | reverse complement strand
GAGACAACGAGAGAGAGAGCGAGAGAGACAATGAGAGAGACAATGAGAGAGAGAGAGAGATAGAGAGAGAGGGAGCAGTCCCAAGATAGCTGCATCTGACTGTCTCTCTCTCTCTGTCCATCCATCAATCAAAATCTAGATCTGTAGGTCGAGAACTGTTAACCGGATTGTTCCATCACACTAAACTTCAAGCATTTAAATTTCGTCTTCCGATTTCTCCCCAAAATAAAAACCTTTACGTTTTGTTTATGCATGCATGTGTGTGTGTGTGTGTGTGTGTGAGAGAGAGAGCACGAGAAAGAGAGAGAGAGAAAGAAAGAGAGAGAGTGTTTATATTACTCTGTGCGAATGCACATTCTCGGAGTCTTGCAGTGCAGCAGTTTGTTGTCCCATATGTCTTCAAGGGAATAAAAAATAATTCATCTGCTTGTCATCATTTACTCCACTCATTTATGACGGTTTCAGCATGCTCTCTCTCTCTCTCTCTCTCTCTCTCACTCTCTCTCTCTGTGTGTTACACTTCCTATCATACTGATTAATATAATCAGAAATAATGACAGTATGCTGTCTACCTTGTCAATAACGTATGCAGAAGAGGATGGACAGCACTTTCTTCCAAGCGTGTTAGGGTGATCCATTCAGTATCATCAGTACTAGTTTAAAAAGATGTCTGGTGTTACATTTCAGAATTAAGTCTTAATGATATACATAATCTTGGTATGTGCAAAAAAAATGTACATGAAAGGGTTAACATTAGAACATGAAGGCAAATAAAATGTGTATTGTAGTGTAAGAGTGCCCATGTTCTTCTCCTGGCCCCTTATTATTGTCTAAGTTACGAGCTCTAGCAGTGTGTGTGTGTGTGTGTGTGTGTGTGTGTGTGTGTGTGTGTGTGTGTGTGTGTATGTGTGTGTGAGATCATTATGGACCCTAACTGAAGTGAGTCTGGTACCTCACTGTCCAGAAAGCAGGACCCCCCGGGGCAGTTATTAAACACCGGTGAGTTTATGTCTATCTCTCGCTACCTTTCTATCTCTCTATCTCTCTATCTCTCTCTCTCACACACACACACACACACACAAAGAATTGATTGCGTAACAGCTGGTCTGTTCCCTGAAGTATCTCTCATGTGGATACAGAAGGATGCATGTCCACGTTAGGCTGATATTCTACTCAACAGCCATATTGGAAGTTTTTCTCTTGTGATTACTGTCTCTCTCTCTCCCTGTCTCTCCCTGTCTCTCCCTCTCTCTCTCTCTCTCTCTGTCTCTCTCTCTCTATCCTTCTCTCCCCCTTTCTCTCTGCAGAGACCCTAAGTGCTTTAATGCTTGCTGCTAAGTGCACTTACAGAAGGAGCCACTATGAGCACGATTGTCATCCTCTCTAAACCAGCCCATAAAATGTCTGTTTATTTACTGACGCCGATCTCCGCGTTTAGAGGATCTTTACGTAATACACAATAACTCAGTATACAAGAGACAATAGTGTCATCCGCAGTGTGTAGCATTAAAGCTAAATATTAGCATTTAGCTTGTTTATCCATTAATATTCAATAATGCAATTAAGCTCAAGTTTTCCTGCATTCCTCTGCTTCCTTGTTTTCCCCTAATCATGAAAGCGGTGGCAGTCTTTGTTTTTTTTTTTAATTCAAGCAAAGATTAGGGGGTTCCTGGGAAGCACATTGACAAGGTGTGCGACTATCAACCTGGCGAGCACTAGCGAATCCAAGTTGATGCTGCAGCCATCCACAACCAGGAGTCCGTGGGAGCTAATCGGCTGAGCTCTCACAGGAGGGAGGGATGGCATATGCTCACTTCCCTGTGACTCACGCGATCACCAGCCAATCATGGGTGTCTTTTTTAATTTACCTTAAGTGTGAGCATTTATTAAACTTGGTTCAGCAACAAGGAGCACTCAGAGAGTGCCCCCCAACAACAGATAAAAAAACAACACAAAAACCTTCTTGAATCCTTAAAAAAAAAAATTCCTGCATAGGTCATCTGACACACTGGGGAGACAGTCAGTCAAAGAAACAAAGGGACAGAGGTGGAAAGGGACACAGAGTCCAGCTCCCAGTAGAGCATTGCTAAATGGTCTGCATCATACAGACAGACAGACAAAGAAATATATAAACAAACACCAACAACATCAACATGGCCTCCTTCACTATTTCCAGAAGTAACCCCAGCATGAGTAGGTGCTTAACAGTGTATGTGTGTCCTTTGCCTCAGAGATCTTGGGGATGTAATCAGTTAAGAAGAGCTAAGCACTTCACTCAGCCGAGTCGAAGAGATCGACTACACTGATTGTGATGATTATAATTATGACCGCTGGAGAAATAAACAGTCGCCGGCTGATTGACAGGGACACTTCGCCGGGCAAGATTCTTGTCGTTTTGACTTGTGGCGTTTTGTGGCATCACTGACAGACAGACAGACAGACAGACAGACTGACAGACTGACAGACTTGGTGTCAGGCAAGAGCATCAGCCAACAGCAATAAGAAAAAAAATCACAGTCCCATATTCTCTCTCTCCCTCTCTCTGTTTCTCTCCCATTTTTCACTCCTGTATGTTCTCAAGAGGTGCGCTCATGTGGAAGTAATCCATGCTGAAAGCAGCGTTTTAGAAATTCCGATCTGCTCTACAGCAAGGCTGCAGCTATTTTTTGGCATATTACTTATTCTCTGTTGCACGAGGGCATGCTCCCCATCTTCCTGGAAAACCTCTTCCGAATGTCTTCTCATTCCAGATGAATTTCTTCTGGATGATTCCATTGACTCCCCTCTTTCCTTTTTTCCGTTTTACCTTCTTTCCCTTGCATATATTTGGGATGTATTTAAGTATTACTTTGGGGGGAAGGCATCAGTTTTTAACCCCTCTTGTAATTGCTGTGATTATTATTATTATTATTATTATTATTATTATTATTATTATTATTATTCATTCATCATTCATTCATTCATCTTCTTCCGCTTCTTCCAGGGTCGGGTCGCTGGGGCAGCAGCCTTGGCAGTGAGGTCTAGATGTCCCTCTCCCCAGCCACTTCCTCTAGCTCTTCTGGTGGGACGCCAAGGTGTTCCCAGACCAACCGAGAGATGTAATGCCTCCAGCGTGTTCTGGGTCGGCCCCGGGGTCTCTTCCCACACCAGGGAGGCATTCGGGAGGCATTCTAATCAGATGCCTGAACCACCTCAACTGGCTCCTTAATGGGTCCGGTATTCCATATTCCCGAAGCACACCCCACAAGATATCCCGAGGGACACGGTCGAAAGACTTCACCAAGTCCACAAAGCACATGTGGACTGGTTGGGCAAACTCCCATGCCCCCTCCACGATCCCGTAGAGTGTAGAGCTGGTCAAGAGTGCTGTGGCCGGGACGAAAACCACATTGTTCCTCCTGAATCCAAGGTTCAACTATCTGCTGGATCCTCTTCTCCAGTACTCCTGAATAGACTTTCCTGGGTAGGCTGAGGAGTGTGATTCCACGATAGTTGGAACACACCTTTAGGTCCCCTTTCTTAAAAAGGGGAACTACCACCCCGGTTTGCCAATCCAGAGGTACGGCCCCCGATTACCACGTGATGTTGTAGAGACGCGTCAACCAAGACCTACCACATCCAGAGTCTTAAGGTATTCAGGGCGGATCTCATCCACCCCCCCAGAGCCGGCCACCGAGGAGCTTTTTAACTACCGTTAAAAAGGCAGACCCCCCTCTGAACCCCCAGGCTCTTCCTCATCCACTGAGGTCGTGTTGGTGGGATTGAGCGCAGAAGTCCAACAACGAAACAGCATTCGGGTTCAGATCGGAGAGGCCGTACCTGCCCACATGGGCGTCAAAGTCTCCCAGGACAACGAGAGAGTCCCCTGGGGGGGTTCCCTCTATTTTTTATTATTATCCATTTATTTATTATCTATTATTTATCCCTTTATTATTATTATTACTTTTATTATTATTATTATTATTATTATTATTATTATTATTATTATTATTATTATTATCTTATATGGTTAAAATGCCACATAAGGTAAAAAAGTCCTGTTAATCATTTCTTCCATTAACACTCCTCTTTATCACCACTCATACTCTTCATTCAACATCTTTCTCTTTATCATCACTCATACTGTCTTCATTCATTATCATCTTTATCATCTCCTCTTCCTCTTTATAACTCCTCTGCAACATTTCCTCTTCATGATCACTCCTCTTCATCACTACTCATACTCCTCTCCATGATCTCCTGTTCCTCTGCCTCACTCCTCACCACTGTGCTCTTCATTGGTGTTTTAGCTTGGAACCCGGGAATCGCTGCTTGTAGCTAAATGATTATCAGAGCAGCCTTACATTACAGCAGCACTTTTAACCCCGGTAAAAGGGACTGTGATTATATTCTACGTGCAGAAGCCTGTGATTCGTATCGATGGAATTCAAATATCCGGAATGAAAATCAGATAGCGGCTTGGTCCTGCCTGCTTGCTTATGAAAATGGCAGAAGTGATTGAAATGACTTCAGCTTCTGCTCGTACAGCTTTCAAACCCCTGTTGTACAGGAGCCGGATGAATGAAAAAGCCTAGTGCTGTTTGAAATTTGTATTCTACCAAAGGTTTATTTTATAAAGCCGGCTAAAGAACTCCTTGGACATGGACAGCTCTCCAAAGCATACACACTGCAGCGTATGGATCTGAATAATGGTTCTACGGTTACACTCGGGCACCCAACAGATTCTAAGTGACTCATGAATCATGTTCAGGGGAAAAAACCCAACAAAAAAAACTTTTCATTTTAAAGTGAGTTTCTCCAACAATGTCACTGTAAGCTTAAAGACTTCCACTCCCAGAAACAAGCCAGACGCTACTAAGTGATGACAGATTGTTCAATAGCTGATAGCAATAGCTCGCACCTCATGATTTAAGAACAGCTTCTTCCGTAATGCTGTAATTACACTCTGATGTAACAATTTTCCAAACACCAGAGAGTTAGAGTTTAAGCATAAAATATTTTGATTTTCCTCCTTATTAAGACTTTATTTTCTGGAAGTCTCAGTCAGACTACTGAAATTACCCATAAATCAAGGCTCTGCCAGTTGTACTATAAATTCAGTCCCAAAAAGAATTCCTCATGTCACGACAGCATCGGTTCACATAAAATCCATCCAATGCTCATGCATTCCTGCTGATCTTGCAATTTTATCCAATCACTATTGGGCAATCCTAGCATCATATCACAAGTTTCACCAGTTATAGCAGTTCCTTGGACAAATGTCGAGCCATACGTCACAACACGTCAACTTCCTTGTTTATGCTTTTGAAGCCATCAAGAGGTTAGCGATGACTCATTGGTTAAGGCTCTGTGTTACGGATCAGGAGGTCAACGATTCAAGCCAGAGTAACACCAAGCTGACACTGTTGGGCCCGTAAAGAAGGCCTTCAACTGCTCAGTTGTATAAATAAGAAAAAAATGCAAACCGCTCTGGATAAGGGTGTCGGTCTGATGATATCAATGTAAATCAAGAAACACAACTTTTTGTTGCCCTATCACGAAAATCCTGTCTTCTTAAATCTTTTTAAAAATGTGAAAAGTGCAGTGGAGGTTCAGTGGTTAAGGCTCTTAATTACTCATCCGAAGTGTTCTGGGGTTTAAGCCCCAGTACCACCAAGCTGCCACTGTAAGGTCCTTGGGCATTGCCCTTAACCCTCAAGTTCCCAGTTGTATAAATAAGTCACTCTGGATTAGGGTGTCTGCCTACTGCCGTAAATGTAAATGAAAAAAACACACGTGTGAACGGTCTGCGCTTTGGTTAGGAGATGTTA
>JBCNYG010000011.1:12998645-13001145 GCA_039654305.1 Porochilus rendahli | reverse complement strand
GTCCATGATGAAAAACAGGAGTGTGTACGACTCTTCACCTCCAAAGCTCCACGTATCCTGCTTCAAGTACTTCCTAACACTGCCCTTCACCTGATGACATATTTCTACGTTTGTAGACTGCGAAGGTGACACTTACTTCTCAGATGATTAAGAATTAATTCGCTGAGCTCATTGTTCAAAATAAGAGTGTAATACTAGGGTTCCCAAGTGGCACATCGACAAGGTATGTGACTATCAGTCTAGACTTCCCTGTCAGTCACAGTCATCACCAGCCAATCATGGCTGTCTATGAGGTAATTTATACAAGAGGACGAATAGTGGTTTGTTAGGTCACCCCCTAATATGCATGTTTGTAGACGCATCAACAATCCCGAGAAAAAAAAAAAACTGGATTTGATAAATGTGTTAAATGAAAAGAATCCGTTGTAAATAACTAAATCACAATATTATCTTATTTTATATTTAATTTATTAAATCTTGGACCAAGTGGTTCTTGGTACTCATTCAGGGGACACAGATCTCGGATCTTACCTGCTGATCAGAAGGTCTCAAGGTTGAATCCAAACTATGATGCAACTGCTGAGCACCATCATAAGGATTAGCCATTAACAGGGGTTCATTTTAAATAAATTTACCCTCATGTTTGAAACTTAAACTATAGTATGAGTGATAATGAAGAAACTATTTAAATACCGATTACTTCTTTTCACAGGCCCTGAAAATGTAAATAACTGGCCATCAACACATGTTATTAATCAAAAGACACATTCAAATATTCTTCTAGATATTGCACAATCATGTGGCAGCAGGTGCGCTGTCCCACCTAGCTGCCATACAGTTATTACATGCCCTAGTGGTAAAAGCTGGAACTGGAACACACACACACAATATTAATCTCCAAACATCATAAAAAGTGTTTTATATGCTCAGAAAGGCTGAGAGAGAAAAAATGTTTCCTGAAATATGTAACCCTGCTTAAGAATAATCCTTCGAACAAAGCTGAACAAAGGGACGTCTGAAAGAACTTATCGCACGTCATGGAACTTTATGCGGGATGACTTTATGCTGTTCAATCGGAGTCAGTTTTAGTTATTTGATTCATTGAATCCTTTGTGGAAGCTGTGGGGTGATTCACCTGCTGGGAATTCTCATTGGACTTGATTCAGCTGTGGGAGAGCGAGAACAGGTGTTGAGTGGTCATAGCCTGCAGTGATGGTGAATAAAGCCATCTAACATTCGCCCCTGAGAGACGAGCGAGCGATTTACGCAGCTATAACCTTTTTATGGCCCATAGATGGTGAGAGGGCTTGCTCTAAAGTGCTGTTTTCTGGAGAGTCGTTTTTCTCCCCTGCTCGATACATTTTAAAGAAGATTTAAAACTGACTGGAGTTCCTCTTCTCTTTTTTTTCAGGTCTTGGGTTAAGGGTCTGTTTGGGATCAGGTTTATAATGTTATGAGCCACAGATCACTTTACCTGCCTGTAAGAGTGTAGTCTACTTTTGAATTATACATACATATGTATTTATATATATATATTATATATATATATTTCAGTAATCTTATTCCATAGGCAGCCTGTCATTCTGTCTCCACGTCTTCTGCCACCGTAGCTGGAATTGCCCCTCTGGTGCACAGACTTCCATAGCCACACAGGCACGATTTCACAGAAGACAAACCGGCTGAGTCAGCTGAGACCTGAGACATGTGGTGAATAAACAAATACATGGTAATGAGATGTTCGCCTTTTTGTGCACACAGGGCCAGAGGTGCACATGCCAACCTGGCATGAAACGCATGAGCCCGGAACGCAAACTCTGGACCTTACTGCAGTAAGACAAACGTGCTAACCATGTGCTAACCACCACCACCACCACCATGCCACCCTGTATCTAAAACACAGAGCAAATAATGTGAACGTATAAACTTAAGAGTTTAAAACTTTAAACTATTTCCTTAACCCCCTTTAAAATTGAGCTAGCTTTTACATAGCGTGGTGTAATATAGTTATTTATAGAGTATTTCTGAGATTTTTGTCTACAGAAAGATACATCTCATGTTAATATATACAGTATGTCAGTAAATATTATCTTATACCCTGTTGGAAATTATTACAAATCTTGCATGTCATCATCCACAACAGTAAATTCATACATTTTGGTTCCATGGCTTAAAATAAACTTAATTTTTTCAGTGGAAATCCTCAATTTTTCAGATTATTCAGTGGGTATAGAAAATAACACCCACCCCCGCCCCAATATGAATATTTTGTTGCTTTGCAGCCTGAAATAAGGATAAACATTTTCAGCTGTATTTATTCGATGCAACATATAAAAATCTGAGTAAATCATTGAGATGGTTAAAGAATCACCCTTCTTTTAAAAATAATTTTTTTTTAATTAATGCAGGTGACTATTCACCTTCTTCATTGCCCATCAAGAGGCTTCTACATATGATCAACAGTAATAATTGTACATAGTTAAAAAAAAAAAAAAGCTTTTCG
>JBCNYG010000011.1:12966495-12979943 GCA_039654305.1 Porochilus rendahli | reverse complement strand
ACACATATATATAATGGCATGGTGTGCTGTACTATGTTAAAGAATACTGCATTGTGCTGTATTGTATTACAGCATGACTCAAGGCATTGTATGGTAAACCATAGTATAATATTATAGTATGGTAGAGTAAACAACCATATAGCATGCCATGATATGGCATGAAATAATGTAGTACAGTGCAGTGTGTTGTAGTTTGTAATAGCAGAGTGCATCCTCTCAAGAAATAGTACAGCACAGCACAGTATAGTATAGTATAATATAATATGGTATAGTATAGTATAGTATAGTATAGTGTAGTATAGTATAGTATACTACAATATAGTGCAGTACAGAAGTGTGAAGTATAATACAGTACAGTATATTATATTATAGTGCTGTATTGCATAGTGTAGTGTAGTATAGTGTACTGTTGTGTAGTGTAATATACAGTAGTACAGTATAGGGTATTACAATGTAGTATATTGTTGTATTGTATAGTGCAATATAGTATAGTGTGGTGTAGTTCAGTGTAGTATATTATAGTATTATGTAACATAGTGTAGTTGAGTATTGTATAGTTTTGTGTAGCACAGTGTAGGACTTAATAGCATTGTATAGTAAAGTACAGTATAAAGTAGTATATCATAATATTGTTGAGTTTTGTACAGTGTAGTATATTATAAAACAGTATGTGCCTTAGTGTGGTATAAATAGATAATAAAGTATGATAATAAACAATGCGTGCTATGGTATCATACAGTCTAGTGCACTAGATGACCAAGTGCATGATTATGACATAGTTTATCGGGGACTAAGTGGAGTGGTGTGGCATAGTGTAGTACAGATTATGACAGCATGCCCTCGTATGCTGTACCATTTTGTACCATGTACCAATTTGGTATAGTTTGGAATTTCATATTGTGGTACATCAAAACATCACATCATCAACATTAGTATTCATTATCAATTGTGCCAGTTGCTGTGTCATCCAGGTACCATCCTAAAATCTCATGACCATATGAACACATTCATATAAAACAATGACTGGAATATTTGCATGTGTTTTTTTCTTGCAATGCTAAAAGTAAACTTTGAATGCCAGTCACTCGTCAGTGTAGTGCTGAATTACATGACTGATATCTGTAGCCTCCATGGTGATGGAGCCTTATTTCATTAGTGCCTGATTGAAGTCAGATGTAATTACACTTAACAGTGCAGTCAGTCACTCAGGGAGACAGGAAGAAGCCAACCCCCTGCCGATAGACACGCGGACGTAAGAGAATAAAACACATCTGCATATGAATGCGTTTACGTTCCAGGGAAATTTTTGCTTTGCTGTGCTATTACATGCTATCACTATGTCAGAGTGGTGCTTTTAGCTCAAAATAAATATGGCTGAGAGTATTAATGTAATGGGCTCAGTGGTATTCCGTGCACAGAAAGCACCTGATATTTGGGAAATGAGTTTTGGTATTTTCCAGCGTGAGCGCACTGGACTGATACGGAGAGGTGGTTATTGTGGATAACGGAGAGGTGGTTATTGTGCGGAAATTTGCTGAGAAAATACTCTCTCTTTCTCTCTTCCTCTATCCAGATGGATTAATCACTGACAAATCTGAGAGCCGGAAGAGAAAAATGCATGAAGCAGAGAAAAATTGAGAGGGACAGTGAGAGTGTAAGACAGATAATAACAGAGAGGAAAAATAAGAAACACTGAGAGACTAAATGAGAGAGAGACAGAGAGAGAGAGAGTGAGAGAGAGAGAGAAAAAGAGAGACAGAGAGCTTAGAGAAATTAGACGTATCTGTACAGAAAGGGCCAAACAGACATTCCTGTCGCTTTCTTGTTGGAAGGTTCAGTAATTGTGCTGACATGTACAAGTAAGGCCATGGATTATTCATGAGATGATTCTTAGTTGGGGAAAAATATTCTATAAATTCATTTACTAGGCGTTAGGCATGGTTATGTGTAATATGTCATCTTGCAGTGTAAAACAAACATAATAAAGTAAAACATCATCCTATTTTACATTGTTAAAGAGTCATTTAATAAATTCCTGGATCAGAATTTATATCTGGATCATGTCCAAAATCCAAAGTCCTACCTCTGGATTAAATTTCATGGAAATCCGCACTAAAAGTACACAACACCTCCTGCTGGGTTTCTGTAAAACAACACTTCCTATTACAAATCTTCCTATTCCCACAATGTTAAATAATCCTTTAAAAAATCATGGATCCAGAATATGATCCAGATCATCTTTAGAATCAAATGGAGTCTTCCTTGTCCAAAGCCCCGCCTCACATAACTTTTTGCATTATCCTGCTAACAAACACACAAACCAAAATAAAAACATAACCTTTTTGGAGAAAGTATTAAAGAAAGACAACTAAATTTTTAAGTCAATCCTGAAGAAGGTAAATTTTTGGAATGATTTTTATTCACAATTTCACAAATTTTATTCATAATTTGATGCCAATTGATTATGATTCGATATCGATTCAATATAAATTCTGGCAGCGTCACATTAAACAGTAAAAAGTTAACTGACAGAGAAACATCTAAAAGGGAGAGGACTAGGGGGACTAGTAATTGTTTTTAATATTAGTCAGAGCCTTTGAATTTATAGTTCTGGATAGGTTTAATCATAAATGTGTGGGGCCCCCGAGTGGCGCATCAACAAGGTGCACGACTATCGAAAAGATCGCTGGTTCGAATCCAGGTTGGTGCCACGGTCATCCGCCACCAGGAGTCCATGGAGCTAATTGGCTGAGCTCTCACTTTCTAGTAACTCACAGCGATCACCAATCAATCATGGGTGTCTCTGAGCACATTTATACATGGAGGATATCGCTTTCCCTCCGTGTGTGTTATGCCACCCAGGACACACATGCGCAGCAGTTCATAAAGAGCTGGGTAGGAGCATTGCACGCCATGATGCATGCTTACACCCCTCAAACACACACACACACACCCACACACACATACACAAACAAACAAACTGAAGGTTAATCAATTAAACAATATTTTTGCACAACCATACATCTGACATTATTTACTTCTCATTTCCACAAGAGGTGATAGGGTAGGATTTCGGTTTATTCGCATGGTCTGATCCACAGTGGTATCCCAGAGTAATGCAGCCCAAGGATTTGGCTTTAACCAAACAAACCAAACCAAAGGAATCCTCTCAGAGGCTTAATTCTGGCATTACAGCATTACATCCAAGTTTGGATCCCCTCCCATTTCTTGGGCAGGACACAAGGGTCACTCCAATCACACCAATCCGACAGGTCATCTTGAGTGTTTCCCTCAAGCCAAAGCATAGCTTATTTCTCTTCTTCCCAGGCTGCAATTCATCGCTCTCTTATCTCTGGCTCCAGGACGGAGAGAGGGGGACTTGCTGGGGGGGAAGGGGGAAAAAAAATGCCAAATAAACTTGACAGATCGACTCTCTCAATAGCTACCAAATCTTAGAAACAAGCTGGGATTAATACGATAATCCTGAAATGAGAGCTTAGGTGAGCTAAGTGTTATGGGGATGTCAGCGTGGATTAGAGGGTCAGCTCTGTCTGACAGCTACCAAACCAGGGATCACAGCTCGAGACACACGTCAAGCCACCGCCTCTGGGGATGCAATGATCTGATATAAATCACACATCAACAGAGTGCTGGATTTGATATTCTCACCTTCACAGACTCGGACTTTTTAGCAAAGGATTAGGTGGACACAGCCTACAAAACCAGCAGATAAACACAGCGCAGTCTTTGAACACGAACATTGGATTGCCTCTTGTTTCTAGATCTAATTATTTAAAGCAAGGATATCTGCTGGCAGAACCTCTGTGTGCAGGCTGCTCTGAGTGGCAGAGGCAGTGCATGATGAAATCATTGTGGCTGAGTGAGCGTGCCGCCCAGCTCTTTAGGAAAATAACTTCAATAGTGCTGTTTATTTTGTCCGCGGTTTTAATTGCCCTCTATTAGAATGCAAATGATTTCAATTATGGCGGGATGTTAATCATGCAGAGAGTGCTGGACAAATGAGGGAGAAAGAGATGGAATGAGGGCAAGCAAAGACTGCCACAATGCTGTATAAATGTAGAAAAATGAAAAACTCTACGCATTCCAGTATTCTTTACCCAAAAATAAGACATCTACTTTTCATACCTGCCTTCGGTAGTATATACTGTATATAAAGGACATGGAAATGGCGTGATCTGATTGGTTTACTCTCTTAGGATAATTGCAGACTATTTTCCGAAGGTGAAGTGGATGTTCCGTCGAAGAAACTATAAAACTCAGTGACATCCACCAAGCCTAAAGCAAATAATTGTTTAAGTATATTCTACATGGGAACAAAAAAGAAGCAAGAAGGCCTGGGTTCAATTCCCAGACTCGGGGTGTTTCTGTGTGGAGTCCGTTCTCCCCGTGCTTGTGTGGGTTTCCTCCACGGAAAACATGCACAGTAGGCTAAGTGGCTGTTCCAAATCACCCCAATGTGTGAGGGTGAGTGTGGATGGTTGTGTGAGTGCTGGCCCAGGGATGGCCTGGTGAACTGTCCAAGGTGTGTAGTATATACTGAAACAATTGTATTAATTGTATGTATTATTATAACAATGAAAATACAGAAGGACTCGACACAATGCGCCACTTGGTATGTCTCCACCATAACCCTTTTTATTGTGTGCTTTAACTTTGACCCATGTGCTTATATTTCATGGGTATTTAGTAATAAGTAACTGGTTAAAGTCTGGTCCAAATCCATGCGGGCATTTAGCCTGCATAGTGTGCACAAATTAAACTTCAGATAAACGGACGGACGCATGCACAAGGTGAAAACATAAACACCACCATGCTGACCGAAGGAATAATAATTATTATATGCTGTACATGCAACTTAACTTCAAACATGAGTCTTTATCTTTATATAACTAATTTACAGCAGGTGAATGTATATATTTTTTTCATATTGCAATGCTGGCTCCACGGTGGCGCAGTGGTTAGCACATCTACCACACAGCAAGATCCTGAGTTCGATTCCTGGGCTTGCGTATTTCTGTGTGGAGTTTGCATGTTCTCCCCATGCTTTCCTCCACGTACTATACGTTTTTTTCCCCACAGTCCAAAAACATGCACAGTAGGCTAATTGGCTGTTACAAATCACCCCTAGGTGTGACAGTGAGTGTAAATGGCTGTGTGTGTGTTGGCCCTGAGATGGCCTGGCGAGCTGTCCAGGGAGTACCCCACCCTCACCCAGAGTCAGCTGAGATGGGCGCCAGCATCCCCGCGACCCTAATTAGGATTAAGTGGCTTAGAAAGTGAATGAATAAATGGATATTACAATGCTTCATCACAATCACTACACTCTAATTATGCACACAAAAGACTCTCCGCAATCTTTCTGTCTGTCAGCTGTCTTTCCCTCTGTCATCTGTCCATCTTTCTTGCATATACGCATGCACACTCTGTCACAGTTCTCAATGACTGGCATGTTATAAAAATGAGACCGACAGTGTGACCTTGAAACGTTTGCTGTCCCTGCGGTGTGTCTGTTCAAGATGTCGCATGTGACTTGTTCAAGTGCCATGAGATAATGTTACAGGCACGGCGCACGCTGTGCCACTGCTTTACCTTAATTCGAAGCCAAAATGGCTGGCAACTGCTGTGGTAGTTTTCTGGAGTGGTGGTTGTACGTACAGTAAATACACTGAGTTCAGAGTGATTACAACGGCCATTTGGGAGTAAGAAAAACACGCTCACTTAATCGATACTGCCGTCTCTTCTGTTTTCCAAGCGCTATCCGGTCAGGCGTTGCAGTACACTAGCCCTGTCTTGGTGTATCCCTGTGGGAGCTTAGTATTCAGGGCATCATTGATTACCCATTATGGTGATCATTCCATTCGGAGGTTATTGATTTTTGCAGGTCAAAAAATGAAAAAAGACAAACATGACCGCTATGTCCATGGGATGCCCAAAAGCAACCAATCTTGCTACAGTATATACAATAAAATTCCACTCACATGTAACCATTTCTAGATTTGCTATAACTCTAAGCCTGAAATCATGTGATGTACATTCAAAGCACTTACTATCACACCTCCCGGGCTTAGAAACTGCTTTTATCTGCAGATGTAAGTGTGATATCCAGAAGTCTCCAGGAGATCTGTAGAGGATTTTGCTAGGAAAGACCCTTAAAAAACTCAAAACGTAGCAAAAATGTGGTCACGCCAAATACTGACTTGATTAAGTTGAAGAATCCAGGAAGTGGATGTATTAATTAATACTAATAACAGTTAGCAAAGTTAAAAAAAACACAGCGTAGACATGGGACGGCACGATGGCTTAGTGGTTAGCACATCCGCCACACAGCAAGAAGGTCCTGGGTTCGAGTCCCAGTCTTAGACTCGGTGTGGACATTTCTGTGTGGGTTTCCCCTGGGCTTTCCTCTTCATCCCACAGTCCAAAGACATGCACACCAGGCAGACCGACTGATTCAAGTGGACCCTAGGTGTAAATGTGAATGGTTGTGTGTGGGTGTGTGTGTTGCCGTGAGATATTCTGGCGAGCTTTGCAGCGTGTACCCAGCCTTCGCACAGTGTCTGCTGAGATTGGCGCCAGCCTTCCCGCGACACTAAGCGGTTTGGCAATTGAGTGAGATGAGAAATTAAAACGTTTACATACACATTTGCCAAACTGCTTAATCCTACTAGGGTTGCATGGAGTGCCGATCTGAGCCAATACTGTGCAAAGAGGGTTTACACCCAGAACAGGGCAACAGACAACCATTCACTCTCACACTCACACCTCTCAGTTCAATTTCCCTGACTCAATCCTGTTGAGGTGTGAGTTTTAAAACTCAAAAGAGAGATGCTTTCAGAGTCACGTTCTGCAGAACACACATGTCTGTAATTCATTTCAGTCGCAAAGAGCAGCAGACATATTGGTGTGTCTTTCTTCTGCTTCGACTCAATAAGTCTCCTCAAGGTTGAAGCTGGTGTTTACACATGGGTAATTTATTTCTGCTGAAACCGAAGCATTGACCTGTAAAATGGGCCCGAGATAATACTGACCCAAACACGCGAGTCTGCACATGCAAGTAATTACAGAGGCTTTACAGAGCGATCGATAGCCGTGCCGTTCTTTTCTTCTTTTGCTTCAGTTAGGAAAAGAAAATCAAGCCAACATACGTAAGCTGAAGCTTTTTTAACCTTCTAGAACTTTGGGCGGTGCTTCAGTGGGGATCTTCATTGGAAGATGATTTCCAGGACTTCTCCTTGTTCATTCCATCAACAATCACTTGGCTGTTATGATTCCATTGTCACAAGATGAATAAGTACATGGCTCCAAAAGTGACATCAATTAATCAAGAAATTCTGGCGAATGCACGAAAACTTCTTTTTTCCCCCATTTTATAAACAATCTTGAGTCGCTCTGAGGATTTTTGGGGTTTTTTTTTGTGCACATTTTCAACACAGGGCCAACGACTTCAATCGGCATTCATCGCTTTCCATCCTCATGTGCTAAATCACACTAAATCTCTTCGGCTGGCCACAGCAAAGCTATTTATTTTCCATCCCTCCGGGTGATACTCTCACTTCATATTTCATCAAGTTTTTTTCCCTGCCATCAAGAACTGCCACAAGCCATGATAACGATTCCTGAACATTTGCTCTTCGTCTTTACCAAATACACTTTTGTTTCTCAGCCCAATCACCTCGCCAGAGAGAATAAAAAAAAGCCATTATCTCCAGTCCAGGATTAATTACTTTCGAAGAATAATTAACTTTTTCTTGCTGAAAGTCTTTTGATAATCCATCATTCCAGTGCTCGTGTTTACTGGCGCAGTAGAGACCCTGACAGCATAGTGTAGATCTGTGTGACGCATTAGCACGTTATAAAGAAACTCGATTAAGCACTTGCTCAATGATAGCCCACCACCTTCAATCCACTATTTGTGATTAGATCTCATAAAATAAATAAACAAATAAACAAATAAATAAAAAAAATAATTTCTACCAAAGAGATTGCATTTATGTAAACAAAAATGTGTGGACTTTCATAAAAATTCTACCAGAGTCTGAATGAGAAAGACTCCATTGGTCGTTGGAGATGATCTGCATCAAATCCACTATCCAGGAATTTTTATTTTAAAGGATTTTTCAGCATTTAAAATCTTTTTGGATGTGTCATATTTCAGCCAGTCCAGCAGGGAATGCTGCGTACATTCTGTTATTTGCATAATGCTATGTATGGATTTTCATGAAATTTCTAGATAATAAATGTCCCTGATATTGTGAGACTGAGACAATTTTAAACATTTTGGCTCATTTGGCAGTTTCCTGAGCTTGGCAGAGGATTGCACTCTCTGTGTACCCTTGTTTAGCCTTTATATCCAGGGCAATTATTTCACGTTTCCTGTGATTAGAAAACAATAACACAAATAACTGGCCTAAATTTGCCATCCTGGATGCGATCTTGATTAATTGTTGATTTGCCTGTAGTGCTAAGTACGAGACGCATTTCAGGAAATGATATTAGCAACCCTGGGTGCGCTTTCTTTTCTTGACAGTTCATACTGTGCGCATGATGTGAGGGAATGAAAAATTCGGCACAGGAAGCTTGACTTTGAGGACATGTAAATATCTGACATCAGAAGCGGATCAGCCACTTATTAGACTGTAGTGTTAGCATGAAGCAGGTATTATTACTCGCTAGGAGAAGAGGAAAAGAGATTAGAGGAGTGGACTGCTGCTGCTTTAGCTCATCATGTCCAGCTTAATAGGCAGGTCAATTTAATTTGACTCGTCTGATATTAAAGAGCTGCTGTTGATAAAAAGGAGTATACTTCATTAGCTAGAGCTGTGAGCAGATGAGCAGATGGGGCTGGGGAGTGTGGGAGAGTAAGGGGGGTAGGAGTGTCAGATCGTTGGATTGTTGGATGGAACCAAACAATTTATCAGCTGCTGAGGACAGAGTGAGATATTTAGTGCTGTAATGAGTTACAATACTGTACGCATTGCACATTTTTCCAGTCTAAGTTTCTGTAGTTATGCTAAAAACATGCGAACACGTTCCTTATACTGTCCTCCCTTCTTTTACAATACAGCAATTCATCACTAGCATGGCTCTGTTAGCTCTAAACTCTTATTATCCGATCCCATAATGTGCTTTCCAAGTGGAAAGACTTACAATGCCATTAAATCTCCACATGCCAATCAGTCACTAGAGCGAGATCTTCTATTGACCACTGAATAGACATTAATAGGGTGGCTGTGTTGGTCTGGCCTCCACTTGAGCTCTGGAAGAGGGTCAAGAGCAGTTAAAGACATTAGAAAGTAATAAATCCGGGTAATTTGCTGCAGTGCTCAGAGACAACAGCAGCGGCACATAGTTAAGAGTGTTTTTATTTATTTATTTATTAAAATACAGGGAAATTGAGATTTACTTCAAGTCATGTAGAGAGAAAATATATATGTTACTGTTAAATATATTGTAGAATTACAGCATGAGTGTGATTTATTTTTAAATTGGATTTCATTTTGGTGGGTGGAGCTTCTGTTCATCCATCTCATAAAAGTCAGCTGTGGCCTAATGGTTAGAGAAATGGGTTTAGGACCGAAAGGTCACTGGTTCGATTTCTGGACCAGCAGGAAAAATGTATGGTGGCGGGGAGCCCTTTCTCCACACTCAAGACTGAAGTGCCCCCAACTGCTCTCCTGGCGCTGCGATGTGGCTGCCCACTGCTACTGTGTGGTCACTGTCTGTGTGTGCTCACTTTGGCTCTATAAAATGCAGAACCAAATTTCCCTGGTGGGATTACCTTGGTAAATAAAGACTAAAAATAACATTTAACATTCATTTTAAAGGTGTAATTTAAATTCTCTCCTCCTCCAAATTCTGTGTCAAAAGGGAATTTTAAAGAGTGATTTAAAAAGTTCAGTGCCAATAACTAACTAACCAAGTAAATAAATAAATAAACAAACAAACAAACAAACAAACACACACCAACCTGTTTGTCCATTACTAAATTTTCACTGCACATTTTTAGTAACGGTAATCTTAACGGTTCCTGCTGCACTCATGGTACATTGTACAAGTTCATACTGTGTGCAGACAAGTTTTTGTGGGTGTAGTGGGAACACGGCAAAGCATGACAAAAGCCATATTTGTGATATCATTTAGGTCACATGACAGCTATTTGAGTTCATACAAAAATAGGAACTTTCATTTATTCATTGATTTAATTTCTAAGCTGCTTAATCCTAATTAGTGTCGCGGGGAGGCTGGCGCCCATCTCAGCTGACTGTGGGAAATGGTGCGGTACACCCTACACAGCTTGCCAGGCCCTTGCAGAGCCAACACACAACCATTCAGTCTCACACTGAGGGGTGATTTGGAACCACCAATCCACAACCCACTGTGCATGTTTTTTTGGACCGTGTGAGGAAACCGGAGTATCCGAAGGAAACCCGCGAACGCACAGAGAGAACATGCAATCATGTTGTTGTAAGGCGGACGTGCTAACCACTGCGCCACCGTGCCGGCTCTCTCTAAAGAATTGAAAAACAATTTTAGCTGTAAGGAATTTGAAACAAAACAAAAAGAAAAGAAGAGAGCAGACTCACAAACATCTGTGGAAATGAATAAAGCAGATGGAACGTGGCGTGAAAAGAGTTTAACTACTAGATCCTCTTGTAACAAGTCAACTTTTTAAAATAGTTAAATAATAAAATAAACTCAATTTTAGTTTCAACTGTATTATGGAACCCTTCCTCTTCCACTGTGCTTGGTGTCATGATCCTCTTTAAAAGCAGGGAATATGCTGCGACGAGATTCGGTGATGAGCGAACCACGTGCATATGGACGTCCTGCTGTAAATTATCATACTGTTCTACTCTTAACTGCTCGAGAGATCGATAGAGGAGCACTTCCTCCGAGTTGGAAGTCCAGCAATCAATATGGCAGAAACTGGAGTATGTGGTGGATTGCCGTGGAGCTATCGACACAAACATCTCATCAATACCCCAACACACACAAGCACACACACACACACACAATCATGAGGGCAATCAGGGCTACAGCGACCGCACTGGTCATCGATCGGACCTGCCGCTTGGACAGATTCTGCTTGATTTCGTTGTCTAATACTGACCTGTTCTCTAATACACATGCAAACGTTTAATTAAGTGGTCAGGTAGTAAAGATTCTAGCTTTGACACTGAGCCAACACACATGTGCACACATTGTCCACCCCGGCACCCTGAAATTTTTTCAGTGGCCTGGAAGTGTCCTGTGTGTCCTAATACGCACAGGTCAGTGAGTTGTTCCCAAATTCAAATCAGATGACTAAAGGTCGCAAGAAATGAAACAAAAAAACAGCCTGGCGAGCTGTCCAGGGTGTACTCTGCCCTCACCCAGAGTTGGCCAAGATGGGTGCCAGCCTCCCCGTGACCCAAATTAGGATTAAGCAGTACAGAAAATAAATGATAAAATATTTAAAACATCTATACAAAAGTAATAAACACAGTTGAGTTTATGAGTTTTAAATGCAAAAAAAGGAGAGTCGGAGATGCCAGTACCGAAAGTGACGGGGATTTGTTTACACGTCGATGCGCAATTCCTTCATTTATCCCTCTGTGCACTGCTAGATATTAGAGACACTTCCTGAGCTGCCTGTAGATGAAGCAGTCACACTCACGGCTAACCTGGTTTCATCCCAAAAGCATCCAGTAAGCATGCAGTGAGGTTTTTCGTGTGCATGAGCAAAGGGGAACCATTTGCACATCTTGAAATCACTAAATCAGGATGTGTTCCTGGCATCACATAAGCAACAGTGAAGAAAAAAAACACAGTTGCTTACTAACCATCACTGATTGCCCCACCCTTTGTCTCATAATTCCCCTGTGTCTTGGTTCTTGTACCACACCCATCCATTCAATGCTTTGTTCATAAACTGTCTGCACCTGTTTGTCTGCACCTGTTCTGTGTTATGCTTCCTGGTTAGTTTGTCTACTTATGAACCTCTTTGACGCACGTTACACTAGCCAGGCCTGACGTTACTTCAGCTCTAACATTCTCACGCAGTAGCTATTTTAGTGCTATTTACTGTCCAGGAACTTGCATCATATCGTAATTCCCTCCGCTTCTGAAGTGTACACTGATTGCGATGGTTAAGCAGACTCTTTACTTATTATATACAAGGTCAGACACTCTGAAATTCATCCTTACGAATCAATTTTAAACCAAATGTCTACATGGTGTGGAAGCAGTGTGCATCGCTATTTCATCCAACCTTCTCCAGGAATCCAGCTCAAGCACTCAGAATTCTCTTTCACAACCCTGAAGTTAAAAGTGCAGTCTGTGTTTGCTATTAACGACAGCTAACGTTATTACAAGCATGGTGGTGAAGCAGTGCAGGTCTCATAATGAACTGGAGAGCGATGCACTGGGACGGCATATCTAAACCCGTTTCGGTTGGAGGACGACTGAGGGAGGGAAGAGAGGAAATCCTGTTAGAGGAGTTGCTGCGGAGAAATAATTATCACTGATGATTCTACTCTCACAGTAATTACAGCTGTGGGATAAATGAGGACGTAGGCGCCACTGACCTAAAAAGATCCTCCGTCAACTGAGGCCTGATGAGAAACTCAGGGTTTTGGGTTAGTCTAAAAAGTAAAAAAAATAAAATAATAAAATATATGAATTCTAAAGTATTCAATAATATATGTTCAGGCAAGATGCTTCATGATCTTTTGACTGAACAGAAACACAGTACGACATTGTGAGTGCTTATCATTTAAAGGCTATATATAGTGTCTGTCTGGAGCCTGTGAGTCTCATTAGCATATTTATTTGAATATTAAGCCACACCCAGACAACTTAGAACCTTTTTCATGCAGGAGTTTCAATGATGAACAATTATTGTGTACTGTTTAAATCTTTGCCTCTCTCGCTTTCTCTCTCTCTCTCTATCTATCTCTCTCTCTCTATCTATCTTTCTCTCTCTCCTGCTTATGAAGGAACACTGATTGCACTAAATGCCCCTGATTACACTTTAAATGTAAAACTAATTGCTGATTTCTTTTTTATCTCAGAAGCCTGACAACTTTCACAACTCAAACACGTTCTTTTACAGAGGTAGAAGAGAAAGTCTGACAACAGCAGTGCAGAGAAGTGTGACAGGAATTAGTAAAACATTTAATTAGAATATACATACATGCATACATGCATGTGTTTATAAAGGTTTATGTTTACGTGTTTATGCGGTAAAGAAAATATAGTTTTGCATCTCTGCAGGCGTCCTCCAGCAGTGTGACACACTGGATTTGACCAAACGCAAAGGCCGGCCATGTCTCTCACTGTCTGTGGTGGCATGTAAAAGAACCATTGCTAATTTTCATCAAGAGTAGGCTGCATAGCCGTCAGCGTGTTTCTGCCCTGCGATGGCCTGGCGAGCTGTCCAGGGTGTA
>JBCNYG010000011.1:12903739-12913764 GCA_039654305.1 Porochilus rendahli | reverse complement strand
TCTATCTATCTATCTATCTATCTATCTATCTATCTATCTATCTATCTATCTATCTATCTATCTATCTATCTATGTGTCTGTCTGTCTGTCTATATATATATTTATACCAAGTGGTATTTATTTATTTCATGGCCTTTCAAGAAAAAGTAAATAAATATATAAAAATAAATAAATAAATAAATAAACAAACAAACAAACAAATTAATAAATCATTATTTTTACACCAGTACAATAAAGATATATCTGTGTGCCATATGACTAAACGCAGTTATTAATTCGTGGCATGATCATAACCCTCATTGCTCTGTACTTAGACCTAAAAAAAAAAAAAAAAGCATTACAAACGATTGCAGCCCGCGCTGAGCAGAAACTTCAAGGCACAATGTAAATCGGGTCTGTTATAAAGAGGAAGGAGAAATCATTCGTCACCTCGTAACAACACATGAATAGATTAGAATATGATCTGCATAAATTTGACTTGTATATTCCCTACTGGAGCTCTTTTTCCATTAAAAAAATATACATAAATAAATAAATAAATAAATAAACAAGCTATGCTTTTGGAGCTCCAGTTATTCCACATGAACGTGTCTGTATGCGGGGCTGTGTCGCGATCATCCTCATGGACAAAGCCACTAGCTTTTAGACTTGGGTTAATACATCATGAGCGAGTTCAAGCAGGAATAAAAGTGTTTTAAGATAAACACCTGCTTGGACTGATCTGATGAAGCTGGGTGTTGAGGCTTGCACCTCTCGGCTTTAAGGTCAGTGTTAAATAACATTTGGAGCGTGTGGTTTCGGGTTCTGTCGTTTGACATTTGGGGATAATTTAGTTAGATTAAAAGACTGTGCTTTGCTGACATTTACTGTGTCGGGAAGAAAAAAACATCTGACGTTCAGTCTTACCGGGTAAAGGAGGATGATGTGGCTGAGCTGCTCCGGCCAGAAGAATGACAGGATAAGACTCCTCCGAATTTCCCTGAAACATGCCAGAAAAACAAAGAGAGAGAGAGAGAGAGAGAGAGAGAGACAGAGAGACAGAGAGAGACAGACAGAAAAAGAGTAAGAGAGATCGAGAGAGAGAGAAAGAAAAAGAGAGAGGGAGAGAGAGAGAGAGAGACAGAGCAAGAGAAAGAACGAGAGAGAGAACAAGAGAGAGAGAAAGAGAGAGAGAAAGAGAGAAAGATAACACATGAGCAGTCAAAATCAATAACTCCCAGGAGACTGGAAGGGCAGGCAACATTTATTGGTAATGTTTGTGCTGGATTTGAGACACATCAGAAGGACAGCTGTCCTTATTAGTTCAGTCAAATTTGGAGATTTTACAAATTGGAGCATTTTATGACATAATTTTTAGTGAAGGCATTTAAAAAATGGCTGGATTTTGGATTGTGATTTCAAAGTCCCAGATCAGATACAGTAATGAGAATGATCATGTGGGAATCTCTGAGCTTTTTCCATAACCCTTCTGCTCATATCATATTCATAATACCCATCACCCAGTGGGGAATTAATTCAGTGACTGATTTTAAGATCTGGCAGCCTGGCAAACAAACAAACAAACAAACAAACAAACAAACAAACAAACAAATAAATAATAATTATTATTATTAATAATCTGAATTGAGTGAAAGGGCTTGTAATGCTTTTTAAACTTGAGAGTAAATATACAGTGGGTCACATTTGTTGGTTTGAAGCCTGAAATCTTAAAATACTTAAAATACTCATCAGAGCCAGACCTTATCTCGGTGTAACAGGCCATAGTATAGCCCAGTCCAGACTATACCCCGGGTTAAAGCAGCATAGGATAGATTATACCCTGGGTATATAATAGCCTAGGTCATTTCGAACCCACAACCTCTCCATCATCACCTCAGCAGCCTAACCACTACACCACCAACCCTGTACATTCAGATATAAGATACATACAAAAAAATCAGAATTTACTTAATACAACCTATTACAGCCAAGTGAAAGATATTACACCAAAAACTTAGAATCACTGAGACATAACCATCTAATCAGAGGTGGATTAACCCCTGAATGAAGGTCTGTGAAACCGTTCTCATTTTCAAATATACACTTTTTAAATTTTTATTTTATAATCGCCGCTAAACTGATTTTCATTGTTCATGCAACAGAGGACAATAAAGATCTCTTATCTTTATCAATACTCATTGTTCACACAAGTCCCCCAACACACACCGCCACCTACTCACCCCCATGCTTTCACAATAATGCAACTGCCTTTCATTTAAACATATAAACCACAACTTGTAAATACAGCTCACCAGTCTATTGTAGGGCTACCATGTTCACAAAAACCATTCACATTAACAACTACGGGAGATTTATCGTCACCAGTTAACCTAATGTGCATGTCTTTGGACTGTTGAAGGAAACTGGAGTAGCCTGAGGAAACCCGGGACCTAAAAACTGAAAACATGGAAGCACAATTATCTAAATAAAACGTCTCAGGTCCAATCATACCCTCTTCAGTGTTGTGAATCGATTATTAGGCTGTGGCAGCAGCAGTAGCTCCGACTCGCGCGCTGAAAAGTGTTAATTTGCCCCGCGCTGTCTGCAGGGAAGTGAATCGATCTGTCGATCGACTGAGCAGAACTGCAGTGACCCCAGACAAGTCCGGATCCAAACAATCGATGGCACAGTGCTCCAAACAAGCTTACACTAAAGCCACTCACTCCCAGTGTAGGAGTAATCAATGGTGTAGAGCGAGCAGTAGATATGGAGATAACGCTTCTACACACTATCTGAACAAAGCCTTCGATGTGAAAGGCCATGGCGGGAACTGAACATTATGTCTTATTCATTTATTTTTCTCCAAGTGCCTCATTACCTCCTTATTATCTCTTGTACTGTATAGTCGGATATACGCTTGACTATTTTGACTTTTTTTTAGGTTTAAAAAGAAAAGCAGGACTAAAGTTAATGAGGCATATTTGTCACTTTTTATTCTCTGTTCTTAATGAGACAGTCGTAGCATTTCGCTCGTTTTTCAAGAACAAGAGAAAGAAAAGGATGAGGTTGGGGGGGGGGGTGCACACAGAGGGTAAAGAAAGTTTTCTCTCAGTGGCCTCTTCACTGAAACCCCAGAGAGTTTTGTGTTTATACTCACACGAGCTAATTATGCAAGAACGGCTGTTTATCTGCTAGATCAAAAGATTTATTCCCTTTTTTGCAGTTTGATCTAAAAATGACTGCTTTAATTTTGAGCGCCAACAAAGAGCACCGTGTCCATGCTCCGCCCAGTGAGCACGCTAATTAATTAGCGTGTGTAATTAGCTTAATGAACAATTCTTGCTTATACTTCCATCCATACTTCAGAAGCCGATTTTCCCACCAGCATCTGGTTACAAAATATGTACTGTATCCTTTCATTACAAGAAAAGCCTCCCGCTATTCCATGTAGCTTCTTCCTAATGTTTACTTATTGCTTGTTGAGCTAAGTTTATTGCGTTGTAGTTAAAATATCTGTGAAGGTTCGCATCAGTCCAACAATTAAACGAGTTCTTGAAGAGCATATGGCACTTGATCCGTGCTGTTCCAAATTTAAAGCTTCCCTTGGTGATTAAAACTTTTTTCTGTGTTTGGAGAAGAGAGTCTGTTTCACACCACACTGCCTCCACTCTTCACAGCAGGAGTGTGTGCTGGAAATCTACCAGCGTTCTCAGGTGCCGAGCTCTCCAAACGTTCACACGCATACACTCACACACGCACACGTGCTCTCATCACACAAACCTGACACCATTCTGTCAGGAGCTGTCAACACACCACTCGCCGCGCCCAGCACGAGAAAGAGGGGAAGCAGAGTCTCGGTTTCGTGTGTGCGTTTTTGCAGAGGATAGCTGGCTGTGTGTCACAAACTCGCCTGATAACACGGCGATAATTAGTGCGATCCGTTCTAGACTGGCCACAGCAGTGGGACAGGGGACGGGGGGAGGAACCTCAAACAAGTAGCAGAGAGAAGGATTAAAAAATAAATAAATAAATAAATAATGAGAGATATTGACGGAGAAAAATTAAGACAGAGAGAAAGACTGAGGTCTAGAGGAAACTGGGACATAAAAAAGACTAAACAGGGTCAGGAAAAGGTGAGGGATATATAAAAACAAAGAAAATACAAATTCTGTGGTGATGACTTTTTAATTTTAGAAGTTGCACCATTTATATGTATTATTTGTTTTCTACTTGAACTACAAACTTCACCGAACAAGAACATGAGAATTTAAAATAATGTGTGACTAAAATAAACATTTAATGATGCACCCAACTGCGTTACTACTGAAGCAGAGTTTCTATTAAAATCTTGGTGTTAATGAACACACGTGATCTCATAAGCACGTGTTTAATGATATGACTGCGGGGAGATATGAGGAGTGTGTACAAGACATGAGGAGTATACATGAGACATAAGAACCTCGTATGAGACATGAAGGCTGTGTTAAAGACATGAGGAGCATGACTGAGACATGAGTGTGTATGAGACATAATGATGTGTATGACACTTGAAAACTACATATGAGATTTGAGGGGTGTCTCTGAGACAGGATGAGTGTGTACGAGACACGAGGAGTGTACGTGAGACTTGAGAACCATGCATGAGACATGAGGGGTGTGTATGAGACATCATGAATGTGTACAAGACATGAAGGAGTATATGAGGCATGAGGAGTGTGTATAAGACTTGAGGTATAAGTAATGCTTTGAGACATGAGGAGAGTATATGAAAGAGAAGTGAATATAGTGTACAAGAAATGTGCATGATATATAAGGAGTGTGTATGAGACATGAGTGTAGTATATAAGAAGTGTATATGAGGCATAAGACATAAGGAGCATGTATGAGACATAGCAGGTGTATATGAGACACAAGGAGTTTATATGAGACATGATTAGCATGTGTAAGACAAGAGGAACGCGTGTAAGACATGAGGAGTTTATTTGAGACACAAGGAGTGTGTACGAGACATAAGGAAAAAAGCTGAGAAAGGCTGAAAAAAGAGGGGAAAATGGCATACAATAAGAGTGAGACAAACAGATCAAGTGGGATGAAGAGAGCGTGAGAGAGCAAGAAAAGGAGGAAAAAGCATTAGGTAAAGGAGGCGAAATTGAATAAAGGAAATAAAGGAAGACGAGGTGTCTGCCTAAAGGCCTTTTTAAGAAACCCGAGCCGTGCGTCGCTGCGTTCCTGCACTCTCACTGCTGAAAACGATAGCATTGATCATATATTATAAAACTATTTCCTGCCTCAGCATATGTGGCCTTCAGGTCTATAAAGGGCTAGCAGAGAGTATCGCCTTCCGTCTTCCAGTCCCACCGGAGTGTCCTTTTATCCATTTCTTCATCCTTCCATCCAGTCATTCATCCGTCTATTCTTCCAATTAGACCACGATTCCTGTTAGGTCACAGTAGGAGGCGCTGAATGCCGCTGCTTTTTATTAGCCCTCATCTCATTTCTTCTCGGTGCTCACATACGGAAAGGGGAGGGGAAAAAAGCTTCAAATCCCTGAGCATGTGGGAATTAAAGGTTTTAGCAGCTTTGTGCTTGGGGGAAGCAGATTTCCCCTGACATCCTGCACAGAAAAGAGCCCTTAGTACAACCAATCCCAGAATTCTTTCGTTTTTCCTTTACACTTCACAGATAACATGTTTTCAGCTCTACTGTCAGGTCACTTCGTGGCTGCCTTTTGTATATATTTTCAAACACCTGCCTTCTCTGGACGCAGCTTTTGAAGAGAACCAGGAGCGCACTGGCTGGAACTAGATTCTGCACTTCTGGCAAATCCTCTGTATCTCTTATTCTAATTTGTATTTCTTTTAATGAGAGAAGATGAGGGAATGCTCTCTATTTTAAGATTCTCCAAACAAGGGGGGAAAAAACAACCTGGCTGAGAAAAATAATGCAGGGTGTATTTGAGATTTATTATATAAACCTTCTTGTCATGATATAAATCTTATTTGTGCGTGTGGGTGTATGATTTATGAGCAGGGGAAAGCAGAAGAGCTTTTTTAGGTCATGTAAATGCAGTTCTCTCTCTCTCTCTCTCTCTCTCTCTCTCTCTCTCACTCTCTCACACACACACACACACACACACACAATCAAACACACACACACACATTAATTTTGGAGTTGTGGGAGAAACTCCTCGCTGCTCTTAAGTGGGCTAGACGGCAGGGGGCGGAAAAAATAAAGCAATAGTCATAAATCTAAAGCGTGCAGAGAGAAAGGGAGGTGCAAACCAAGAAAGAGAAGAAAAAAGGGGGGAGATAAAATTGGACACAGAGAGAAAACTCAAAAGTGTGAAAGAAACATGGTGGGTTGAGCAAGTGACTGAGAGATAAAGATAAATCCCGGAAGGGATGACATAAGTGAGAAGGATCTTGAAATCTTGCTGAATTGTTTTTTTTTTTTTTTGGTTGCAGTTCCTAGATGAACCACTAGTCTGTGCTATTGATTCAGCAATGTGGAACTGGATTAGTGACCTAGATATGGAGTGATGTGACATACCTGCACACGTAATACTGTGCTGTCGGGGAATGTACAGTTGTGTGCATTGAAGCTTATACACCACCACTTTTGTCTAAAAGGGCTCCTAATAAAAAGTAAAAAAATGATTTTTTTTTTTCAAAAAAATTAAAACATTTTATTTTTTGGACCTTTCCATAACATGAATGAACTTCAGACCATATGGAACGGTTTAGCGAGTGAAGAAATTAAAAGCTATGCCAACACTATTCCTGAAAGGGTAAACGCTGTAATCAAAATAAAGGGAGGCTTTAAATATTGACTTTCTTACCCTAAAAAACAGGCTGTAATTTTTGTTATTATTATATATTGCTGTTTGTTTACTTATTCTCATCACTATGATCCAATATTACATGAAATGTATACTTGAATAGTACTTGGTTTCTAATTTATCTTTATTTTGTTAAGTATATAATCATCACTGCATCACTGTATTTTTTTTTATTTCTTCACTCGCTAAACCATTCCATTATGGTTTAAATTTTATTCATGCAATGCAAAAGTCAAAAAAACTAAATTTGCGACACCTTTAAATTTTTCTGAAAAATTGGTATTTTCAGTGTTTTTGTTTAGTTTTGTGTTTTGTTTTGTTTAGCCATACTTTTACTCAATACACTTGGCGGAATATTTTATTTGGTTTTCATTGCCTACAATAGCATTTTTATGTGACAAATAAGATTTGAATTTAAAATAATTTTTTACTTCTTTTTATTATGAACCCTTTTAGACAAAAGTGGTGGAGTACAATGTTCACTGAACACTACTGTAGATGCATACGTGAGCACATGTGGAAAAACCCACCTATCGTAGTGTTTAAGAAGTCAGTAAATGTGTCTGAGGCATTAATTAAAGCAGGAGAGTTCCGATCCCCTTATATTCACTAAGCTCATGCTAAAGGATTTGTAGTCCGCAAGGTAATCTCAGTTTCAATTCCTTGGTTAAGTGGTTACAGACCAAGGTTTCCAGATTGCATCAGCGGGTTAATGAAGGGTGCAGGAGTCACATAGTCTCATTAATAAACACTGTGTTCATGTGATGCAGTCCAGATGGGATATTATAGAATGGGTGGGGGGGTTTGACTAATATATAATAATTAATTAATATTATTCTAAAAAGCCTCTTCCAACCAATCAGAATCCAATTCAGTATTAAAAGGCACAACCTTATAGAATTTTCAAATCTGATTGGTCAGAGGGTGTCGATTGGTTTTATACAACAGTAGGGGAGGGACCCATTTTTTAATTTAAGGGTTATTCCTGATTGACTACCTGATATTTAAAACATACTAACTAACATGCAAGAAAAGAATAATATTGTTTTTATGTTGAAAAACTTTAAAATCTACACAGATTATCTTAAGGCACAAATTAACACTTGAAATCACAAACCATATAATATTAGTTCACTTATAACTTATAACTATAACTCAAATTTTCAAAGTTACAAGCAGCTTTATTTGGGCTGTATTTATGTAACATTCTAACTATATGTATACAGTTTCATAAAATTTTTACCATAACTAAATTAAATTTCTATACATTGCTTAATAAAGTAAAATACACAAAACATGGACATTTTTCTTTCAAAGGTCAACCTGATAAATTTTCTTTCGCATTGTAACAGTTATGAATTAAATGACAACACTGTTTATATCAAATAAATGCCAGAAGCTCTCCCGGGTCTGTGCGGTCAGTGGTTTTTCAGAACTGAAATTGCTCGGTCAAAATCATCCCAGTTTGCTGATGCATTGTTAGTTACCTTTACAAGATAAACCTTAAAGTTTGATGCAAATCTGTTAACAGGAAGGTGTCTACACTTTTCCTTTAGATTGATCAACTCACTCTTCTTCGGCAGAGAGAGGGTTGTGTCCATTGCATATCGAACCTCTCTGTATAGTCTGTCCTGCTTTTCTTTGTCACTTTTGTCCAACAAAACAAACTCGTCTACTTGCTCTGACTACTTTCAGCCAGTCTAGATCCTTCATCCGTCTCTTGTCACTGGCAAGACTCTCCACTTCCTTCTTTTCTAGACCTCTTTTCTCCAGTTCTGCTTGACGATTCTTCCACTCCTTTGTCCTGACTAGTACTACCTTCACCAACACTTCCACCACAACTACTGTTATTTTTACTACTACAAGAAACTGACTCAGACTCCATCACCTCCATCACCAGGTCAAAGGGTTAATTCTGAAACAAACTCATCTATCAGTCTCTTATCTCTCATATATGACAGATTAATACAAAATTTACGCAATTTCCACAAAAACGCCCTAGATTTCTTCCATAAAAAATATTTTGCAGTCAATACGAAATGAAATTTCTAGCAAAAAGTACAATGATGTTGGTAAAGTAGCTGGTATAAACCAATAAATCAATACACTGGATGTGTTATTATAGGACAAAAGACAATTTTTTAAAAGTCATAAGATGACGTAAATACCTTTTGATAAACCAATGAATTTTACTAAAACGTTACTTTAGTTCTCCTCTGTACAGTAACATTCACAACAACGGCCCTTCATCAAAGTCATCATATAGAAATATGTTCCATTCTACACAAAACAATGGTTTGTCAGATTGTCTATATTGACAAACCAAATCCAAATACATGTATACAGTCACTGCACCCAAAAAATTCAATATTGCTCTGTTTGCATTAATTCCGTTCTTCAGGAACCGTAACACAGACATCATTCCACGCCATTCCAAATTTCATTCCATTTTTCTGCTTGGTGCAAGTGCCTCATCTACCTGCCCGTCAGCAAAACACTTTTGTTTTTACAGTTTCTTCTACATCTGTCACATCTCTCTTTTTGCAGTACAATGGCATGTCCCTGTGCTAGGATTAATTACTTGATTTTGTTTATTTTATATTTTATTAAGTGTAGTGTGTTTTGATAGGAACGGAAACTAAATATACACGCAAGCTTTTATTAGCTTTTCTTCTTTTCTCTGTGTAGTTTGCATATTCTCCACATGCTGGTGTGGGTTCCATCCCATAGTCCAAAAACATGCATAGTAGGATAAGTGGTGGTTCCAAATTGTCTCTAGGTGTAAGAGTCAATGTGAATGGATGTATGGGTGTTGGCCCTGCGATGGTTTGGTGTGCTTCTTCAAGGAATGGCGCCAGCCTCCCCGTGACCCTAATGAGGATTAAGAGGCTTGGAAAATGAATGAGTAATTCATTTCATGGCTGTTGTGTCCAGAAAATCTCTCTTATTCTGTGAAGTAGTAGAGCAACAGAATTATTCTGAGCTGATTTAAAATCGATAGTAAATCGATTCAGTGGTGATACCCAGCACTACTATAACTTTTACACAAACATCTGGAACAGGATATTTTCAGGTACGGTGTTATAAAAATTCTAGAAAAGTCATGTGATTAAAACTCAGTGAGTTTTTTTTTTTTTTTTTTTTTTTTTTTTTTTTTTTTTTTTTTTTCAATCCGAAAAAAGTCGGGGGGAGAAAAAGGGTTTTTTTC
>JBCNYG010000011.1:12867518-12878685 GCA_039654305.1 Porochilus rendahli | reverse complement strand
CAGACAGACAGACAGACAGATAGATAGATAGATAGATAGATAGATAGATAGATAGATAGATAGATAGATAGATAGATGACTGGATGGATGGATGCATGGATAGATGGATGGACTGACAGATGGACAGACAGAGAGGTAGGTGACTGGATAAACAGAGACATAGATAAATGGATGGATAACTCTTATAATAGTTAGATGGATAGATAGACGGACAAACGGACAGACAAATAGATTGACAGACAGACAGGTAGACAAAATATTGGTCTAGAGACTCACTACTGTAAGATTTCATGTTTCAGCAGCATTCAGATTAATTGCATAAAGCTTGCATTCTTTCCCATAATCCCCCTCTGTCATCTTATTCCTGTGCGTGTGTGAGCCGGTGTGATGGATCTTTTGTACTTCTCATTAGGGTCTAAGCGATGTAGTCATATGAGGAATTAACAAGTGTGATGTGAATGAAACGTAACCTTAATAACACAGCCGTTCTAATTTACACGGGTGGATTACATTAATATGGTCATAATTCACAAACTCCGCCGACTCGATAAAGCGCTTATTCTCCACGCTGCAATTAAATCGCCTTACTCCCGTGACAAGCACGCCGGAATGACACGCCAGTCCCAGTGTTCCTTCAATTAAGGTGAGGCTTTTAGTGGAACGGATGCAGGACAAAAACGGGGCCGACGGATGGAGCTCAGCGCTCGTTCAGACAGGAGATGGTGGCAAAAGTGTGCTGTGGTTTAGAACACACTGCCAGCTTTCCACAGGGTCCTTGAGCTACTTGAACATTTTCAGTTCTGCCCGAGTTGCCAAATCATCATGGCCGAGTAATTAAAAGCTATAAAATGCTGATCACTGACAAGAATCCTCTCCAGAGAGGGAGAAAATCGATACGCAAGCTGCTTTTCTTTAAATTATAGCCTATAATACTGTTTACTCGCTTTTAGATTTGCCCTGTTAGTGTTAGAAGCAAATTATTGTATTGTTTCCTGTGTTGAAGCCTTGCTAGTCCTGGTCTTCGTTCAAGGGCACTTCAGCCATGAAGGTAGAAGAAAGGATGGTGCAGCTCACTACCCACTGCCATACATGGTTCGGGAATCGAGCCAGTCACCTTTAGGTCCCAAACCCACTTCTCTATCCATCTCAGGTCACAGCTGCCCCAAGTTTTGTATATTATGTGTAATCGGTTATATTAATGGGCTCATTATTATTAATCAGGGTCTGGATAAAGCATATGCTGGGAACACTGGGAGCGAGACAGGAAACCACCCTGGATGAATGCCTGTCCTTTTGCGGAGCATGCACACATTCACACATGTATTCACACCACAGAGAAATTTGCCATCACCAATTTCGTTAGCGACAAATTTTCTGGGAGGAGGAAACCCATATGGATACAAGAGGGAACAGTAAATAGCCTCAGAATCGGATTGGTAAAGCATGGAGCTGTGAAGCAGGAGATGTTCCGTTGTGCCTCCTGTAATAAACTGAGTGCTAAGCAAACACACTTGTGCCAACTGCATGTACTCTACACTCTCATAAAGGAAAGTCCACAAACAATAAAATGATTAAGTTTATACACTGATGGAGAGTTCAGATCGGATTCAATTCTAGCCTCTACAGCTGCTATGGGTTTTACAGCTCTTTTAATTACATTGCAAAGAGTTATGTCCCTGAAAACGCCACTCAGTTTTCCACATTCTGAAAAACCGTCTGCGCAAGTGTGGGCTTCTTATAAAGTCTACCCACCTCCCTCTATTCCTCTTTCTCTGTCTGGCTTTAAGGTTTCAGTAATCACTGGCTCTCCCAATGCCTGTACAGATTGGGATCCCCAGGGTGAGGCGTTATCGATAGACATTTCTGACACTCTGGACCAATTACACCCACTGCTGTTATTCTGGACTAGCACACTACAGCATCATTTTTCACATTTCTTTATCTCTATAGCATGTAATTTTTTTCATTGCATGCTCTCCCAGCATCCCATCCTCTCTCTGTCCAGAGTCTTTATGCTTAAAAAAAGCCAAAAAAACAAAAACAACAACAACAAAAACATTCAGCGCTGAGTCGAGCTGATTAAAAAAAGTTGCATAATAGCACTGGGGACTTGAAAGACAAATTTACTGCGCTGCTCATTTTAATTGCACCAAAAACATCACTATGAATGATGACTCTCCTCTGAGAGTTCATTACACTGCAGCTTGTTTTCCTTATTTTTATTTTTTCACCCCGTTTCTCTTAGCGATGCATCCCATATGGCTATGAACACACAAACGCAAGCGAATAACATTCGTAGTCATTCAAATCGTACTTCAGCCTTATGGCCTTGGAATGAAAGATTTCGTTTCCCAGAGTCTTTACATCCTTGTTAAATGTTAATCTCGTCCCAGAGAACCAAAACAATTTATTATGGCTGAAGCTGAATTATACCTCTAATCAAGCCCAAGCTCATTTACACAAAGACACCATTTTATTTCATTTGCTCTAAGAGATATAAGTGCAAGAGAGAGAATCCAAATTCAAATTGTGGGGTCAGTAATTCCTGATCAGGTTAAACTGAAACTATTGCGATAGCATGACATGAAAATAAGGAGGCGTGCACACAACAAGGGACCATCCAAAGTCAATGATTGCTGAGGAAATGAGCAAGCCTTATTGGCACACCTCCGAAAAATGAGCACAACTGATTTCTTATTTTCAACTTTATTTTCTTAAATAAATAAATAAACACAGCTACGGATTTTAAACAGGAGCAGTCAGAGTACGCAAACCTCCACCAGGCTAAAAAAAGGAAAGAAAAAAAGAAAGCAAGTACACCTCACCCACTGCTGGGGATGATGTGTGTGACCTCTATTCCAAAACAAGCATCTTATCTCACTTTATCAATGGTAAAGAATCCTTTAAAACATTCCTGGATCCAGAAATCAATCCGGATTGCTCCCAAAATCTAATGTAATCTTTCTTGTCCAAAACCCCAGCCAGGGTAGCAATTTCATTAAAATTCACACATTACTTTCTGCATAATCCTGCAAAGGTAAACATAACCTCCTTTGGTGGAGGTAGTAGAAGCAAAAGATAAAAAAAATCTTGATATATTTATGAAGTGTTCTTTCAAAAACATCAATACTTACTGTCAAAAATGTTTTACAAGTTTGATAATATTGCAAGAATAACTTTATTGTATTGTTGTTTTAAAGAATGGCACTGCAACTCCCTACCATATGAAGCGTGTCAATTTGCATACTTGTTCTTGTTTATTTGTTCACACTGTAAAGTATGTCAACATGCAGCGCACTACTACCCGAAAGTGAGGTAGCAAAGTGGGTAGTAAAGGAAGTACAGCAAATTAGGACAGCAATATTCATGAACAGTGCAACTGTTGTGCCAAACCCTCATTCAAGCCTGAAAACTGTGTGTGTTGTATTGTAGAATTAAATACACTAAATGTATATTGGTAAGCCTGATGGGTTAGTACTGACACCCTAAGGATGGAGTTGCAGAATGTCAGATTAAACATTTATTTTTATTCAGTCCACCTACACCATGGACTAAAAGTAATACAAGGAAGAAAGATAACTGGAAATAAAATCCCCATGTTTAGCACTGGTTTAGAGATCTATTAATAATTCCCCGAAAGCATTAGCAAACACTGGGTATCTTCCAGTCATGCTCTACCAGCATTTCTTTCACCTCATACTTGTTGTTATGGTTATTTTAATTCAGAAAGTGAAACACAGCTAACTGGAGTTCAGGTCAGGTGAATTATATCGTCTGTCAAGTATATTCCATATATTTTTTTGACTCCTAGCTGCTTCCTGGCACTTTTTTTGTGCTGTCATCCTGCTGAAAGAGGAAGTATCATTGAGCAAGCTAGGAAGGATTCTGGGACGGTTCGAACTTTTGTACTCTTTCGTTTGCATGCTGCTGGTGACATCCCATCATCAATAAAGACGAGCCATTCGCATGCCTCCAGGTTTCAGGGTGTCATCCAGCACACTTCGCAATCAGAATTAGCAACTTATAACCATGCTATTCCTGCAACTTTCCACCCGTCAAACAAGCCGAACGACAAGCTTTCCCTAGAGAGTCACCAACAAAAACAATCTCTAAACCCCCCATCCACTCCCTACATATTGGTCCGATAATCTTTTTGCATCACACTTTTTTTTTTAGATCTGTTAATTAGGAAACATACAAATCAAATATAACAACTACAACTATAATCAAACTCAAGTTTCTAGAAAAGTATTTTGTTTGATGTATATGATGAAAGCTGGCAGTTCAACCAAGTAATTTTTGACAGTTTGTTCACACATCCACACCAAAGTTGTTCGCACGTCTACACCAAAGTGCCCATTAACAGTAACTCATTTCTGCATATGAATGCATGAACGAGTAAAAAAACATGAAAATGCAGACAGCCAATCAGATTGCAACCTTCCAGATCCTGAAGCATGAGGCCAGAAAAGTGTAAAAAAGATATCAGATGCTTTCTAGCCCTAAAAGAGACTCAGTTCTGTACTCTTGTTTTGATGACTACAAGTACTAAACAAAGCTTTTCTAGCTAATAATAATAATAAGACGAAGAAGAAGAAGAAGAAGAAGAAGAAGAAGCAGGGTGAGAAGCTCAGCCATATGAGAGGAGCTCGGAGTAGAACTGCTGTTCCGTGTTGAGAGGAGCCAGTTGAGGTGGCTTGAGCATCTGATTAGAATGCCTCCACAACGCCGCCCTGGTGTGGGGATTTGGGCAGGTACAACCAGGAAGAGACCCTGGGGTCGACTCAGAACATGCTTGAGGGACTATTTCTCTCAGCTGGTCTGGGAATGCCTTGGTGTCTTCCCGAAGAGCTGGAAGAAGTGGCAGGGGAGAGGGACGTCTGGAACGCACTGGTTATGCTGCAGACTTTGCGACCAGACCCCGGAACAAGCGGATGATGATGATAACTACATTTGTGAGTCAATCCGTCTGCTTGTTTATTTGTTTCTTTGCCAGTTTGCATGTAAAAAAAGTCCTAGACTTGATTTTGAAATGTCAAAGCTGAAGGTCAGAGCAAGGTCACAAAGTTATGAAGATAGAGCGCTCACAACTTTGAAACAAGTGCTGTCAGACATGCTGTTACTATGGATCTCTGACAGGAAACCATATATGGACTTTAACATAAGACAAGTTGCTTTGACTTTGGGTAACCTTCAAACCCCAGCTTTCTTATAAATCCTTTGAATCCTTATTGCGTAATTGATCGTGTTTACTTGTTATAGAGGCTCTTAAGACAAGTGCATGGGTAATAAAAGTAAAATAGACACTTGTACAAATACAGGTCAATTTGTTTCATCATCCATGCTGCACGCCGAGTGTACCTTGCACCCTATGATTCCCCCTCAATTTTCTTTTTGAAATCTAACTGGCTCTTGAAGGGGAAAACAGAAACAGACAAACGAGTAGGACAGACAAACTTTCCTCATGACTGACTCCTTGCATTTTTTAAAACAGAGATAGAAAAGCTGTGGACGGAGCAAAACAAAACCCTTCACCATCATTTCCTGGTATTACGTCTCATAAACTAATGATGACACACTATTCCGTCTCTTTCTCTGTAAACTCATTGTGACGTTGATGTCATTATCAACCTTTAACTAAAAGGCGTACCATCTGTCAGACAAACAGCGTGGCTCTGAGAATTATCTGTCACTCAACCATGATATTTTTTAATACTATATGAGCTTTATAATAGATGATATGGAGCTTTGCATGTCCTTTGATGCTCGTTTTGGGTCATCGGATCCCATTAAATCATAGCACTCCCCTATCTAGAAGCATTAGCATCTACGTCTAAACAGGAGCGCAACGTGAGCTTCCATGAAGTCACTCTATGGATTTCTGCGAGTCAGTCTAAATTTTAATCCACTTCCAAACTTTTTACCTTCCTTGCCAGAATTGTGCATGCAGGCTCCCATTTGCATTTTTTAGCATATTGTAATGTGACCTTTCTATTGCTGCTACTGATGAGACGTTTGCATCTGCGTTTGTGTTGCTGCAGCTTATATTCATTCTGATTTTTGAAGCTTTTAGAAAACATGAATCTACCCTGCACCGCTGTGATTTCACTGGCAGCTGGGTTAGGAATTACAGTCTCAAGAATGGGGATTACATACCACCAATCCTCCCACCCCCCACCCAGAGAGACATCACGGTTAATGATCAACCTGCATTCAGTTCCCAGATAATCTAAACCTGGGTTAACACTGGGGCCATGATGTCCACGATTTGAGAGAAATGTGATGAGTGTGGGATCAAATCATAATCTTGAGGGAACTTGGTTTTATCGTGATGATCTTAAGGGAACTTGGTGAAATCGTAATGATCTTTAGGGAACTTGGTGAATGATTTGTGATGATCATGGCATAATTTTTTGCTGTCAGCCAATTGTGATAGACTGTAGGAATCGTAGTAGTAGCGTAGTAGAGCTTAACAGACCTTGATGCAGAAACACGATTTCTTCAAGTTTCATTCTCTGTACATTTTTTTCATACTTCAGTTTCATACTTCGTCCCCTAGTGTAAACCCAGGTTTACTATTCTTTCATCCAGCTCTCCCTGTTTTAAACTTAAGCATGAATGTGCATGTTTTGTCCAGGCTCTCTAGCCTTAGCTATAAGTCTTTGGACAGTGAGCAATGTGACAGGGACATTCCAATGTGATAAAATAAGGCTCTTTTATCCTGCTGCAAAGTAGCCTGAGATACACAAAGAATCAAATCTACTTAAGTGTAAGTGTACCGATAAAGTCGGTATTATAACCCACAGGATAATGACCTTTTCTTGTGACTATTAACAGCTTAAACCTGGTGGCGAAGGGATCTGAAAGAGGGAGAGAGAGAGAGTTAGAGAGAGAGAGAGAGATGTAGAGTTCACATATTCGCTCCCTTTGGATGCAAGGAAAGTTCTCTGTTTACTTTTCTTCCCTGTCCCTGTCTCAATTTCACGTTCTCATTCTTTAAATATCCCTTTCTCTTTATCTCGTTCTTTTTCTCACAACCCACTAGTACCACTTGTCCGTGTGTATAATGACCCATTTTTCTCTGGTGTCTTTCAACTTTCCTCTGCAACACTGAAAAGATTATACAGGAAATCCACCATGTCTTAAACAAAATCATACTCCCAAGTACTAACATTCACACTTTCTTGCTTTTCCATGCAAAATAATTAGCACGATTATCCATTTTTATACAATTTGGATTATTGACCTTGTAAGCCAGCACAAGTAAAGACTGATTCTGCTTCTTTTTTTTACTTGTCTTCCTTCCTTTCTTTGCCTTCCTTTCAGATCCATACTGCCTCATACCACTCTTGATGGCTTCTTTCCTGCTCACCGACATGAGTCGACAACAAGGATGGGGAGGCCTATTCCATTGAATGGAATGGAACTAATAAAGTTGTGTATGGTTGGAAACAAATGTCTAATTCTTGAAAATAAAAACTAGATCAGTGCATCAAATATTTTTATTCCAAATGTTGTTGCTTTTTTGTGTTATAACTCTTGAATGAACAGAAGAGCTGGTAAGCTAGGGTAAGCTTTTAGATTGGAGCACACATCGTAGACATGATAGACTAGTGGGACGTTCTTGGTGTATCCTGCATTCACACAGAGTCAGTTGACATAGGCTCCAACCTCTCTCTGCAACTCTGTTAGGATAAAGTGGTTTAAGAAATGCATTAATGTTGGTGAAAACATTTATGCACCCCAGGTTTGCTGATGTCACTGATTTGAATAGTCTTCTCAGCTTTCCATCCTTGGGACTACGCAGCAACATTAACCTTGCGGTTGGCACATAATTGTTAATTATACACTCATTGAAAAAAAAAAAACATCACAAATATAAATTATATATTTTACTCGGTTAAATACATTTCTGCTAATCGAGAACCATAAATCCTAAAAAGTTGATCACTTCCTCCGAGAGAGTCTCTTTCTTTCTCAGGGTGCTTTCAAATCAATTTGGCTTCATCGACGCCATCAGAATAGTGTCAGTTTGTCTTCAGTCTCTGTCCCTGATCTAACATTGACCCAACACGCCATGTCAAGCACTTATTCTGCTACATGAAAGAAAACAGAGTGAAAGACAGAATTCAATCTCCGCTCACTCATCCGTAAGCCTGAGTGCCGGTAATGAGCCGAATGCGAGTGTAACCTTGAATCATAGTTGGAGCGTCATTAATAAATAAAGAGTGTGTGAATGACCGTGCGTGTGTTTGAGTTCACACATCTGCAATAAGAGAATGAACTTCAGGCTGAACCAAAAAGAACTCCCCTACAGAGTTCTGGCATTCAGCCCGACCCAACCGCCCACGGATGCATTCTCACACTCTCTCTCCTCCTAAATGTCCATCTGTTTGCTTCCCTTGGGGTCGTATTATTCCCTTTATCCAGGGGGTTCTCTCCTGCTCTCTCTCTCTCTATCTCTCTCTCATCCCTTTCTCTGACTCTTGAGCCAAACCAGCATCCTCTCACAGATGCTTGGCGGCACCCTTCTTGGCCTCGGCCAGTAATTTCCAGCTCCAGAACGATATTTTGCACCCTTCTCTGCCTGCTGCCTGAAACTGGCCTCCATTTTGCGTTTTGGGGTGTGGGGGGTGTGGGGGGTACCAGGACTGCCGATGTGCTTCGCTGATTTCCAACAGTAATAGTGGCAGATGCAGAGATACAGAATTCCCAAAGTTGTAGGGATAATCAACCTTATTGAATTTTATGAATAAGGTCATAAGGAGGAAAATAAAAAAAAGTTAAGCATTTAATAACAAATTATTTTACATCAGTTCCACATGAACGGGAATATACACGTTCCACCTGTCGTCTTCACCAATTTGAATACTGAGTCTGATGGTAATAATACTGATATCAGGTGATGTATATCAGCTTTTTAAGTCTGATAATAATAACAATGTCTATATGTATGAAAAGAGAGGGGGGGAAAGGAATAAAAATATAAAATAATTAAATTAGCACGATAAATTTTTCTGTCATACATTCAGGAGAGTGCACTAAAGATTATGCACCAAACACCCTAAACGAGCTCCAAATAAAAAGAAGTAAAAAATTAATTCTCTTTTTTTTGGTGAAAATGTATTGAACAACGCTATTGTTGGCAACGAGAACCAAAAAAATAATTCCAAGTATATTGACGTAAAAGTGTGAAAAATAAACAAACACTGAAAATAAAAATTTTTTAGAAAAATATTTTTAGTTTATTTTTTGGACTTTTGCATATCATGAATGAACTTTAAATCGTATGGAAGGTTTAGCAATGGAAAATTAAAAATATGTGAACTATGCCTGAAAGGTTAAATGCTATAATCAAAGTAAAGGGAGGCCACAACAAATACTGACTTTTTTTTCTCTAAAAAGAGGCTGTTCTTTTTGTTATTACTATAAATTGTTGTTCGTTTACTTATTCTCATCAATATGATCCAATATTACATAAAATAAATACTTAAATAGTACTCGGTTTCTGATTTTTCTTCATTGTCTTAAGTGTATAATCATCCCTGCACACTACAGTATATATACTATTTATTGTCTGATCCCTTACTTATGATTCAATAGGTTTTTAATTTTAATTTTGGTGTTTATTCAAGAGAAAAAAAAAGAAACTTAAGAATAAGAGACTTGTTTATTTATTTGTCTATATTAGTACATAATTAACTTGGTGTACAAACTGCTGTTTCTCTCTTTCTCTCTCTCACTTTGTCTATCTGTTTCTCTCTCACTTTCTCTGTCCGTCTGTCTCTCTGTCTTACTCGCTCTCTCTTCTCTTTCTGTCTTTCTCCTACTTTCTGTCTGCTCCCCTCTTTCTCGCTCCCAATTTTTGTCTGTCTATCTCTCTCTGTCTCTTGCTCTCTATCTGTCTTTCTCCCACTTTCTCTCTCTCCCTTCCCTCTCTCAATCTTTCAGTTTCTCTCCCTTCATCGCTTTCTCTTCTCAAACTTTCTTTGCCTGTCTCTGTCTGTCTCTCTCTATGTATGTTTCTATCTGTCTCATTCTCTCTCTCTCTGTCTCACTCTCTTTCTCTCTGTGTCTGTTTCTTTCTCTCTTTTTGTATCTGTCTCAGTGTCTCTTTCTCCCTCAGAGAAATAAAAGAATCCCCTTTCAGGAAACTGGGCCACTTGATGCTCATTTGAATAAAAGTGCACAGAACCACAGCAGGATCCTGAAATAGCAAGCTGTTGAGTGCTGCAGCCCCTGTATTGGGATTTGTGCGGAATAGTGTAGGTAAACACATACCACACATAAACACCACACACTCTTCCCACCTGGACTGATAATGGTTGAATGACAGGCAGGTAAACAGGTATGAGGCAGTGTGCAGGTATGAAAATGCTGTCAGTATTTTGTGCTCGACAGCATGTGGTTTCTCTTTATTTATCTTATATAACGTATGTGAGACATTTACCATAATCTGAGTTTTACTCAACAACACATTCACATCAAACACACGACAGAAATATAATCTCACAGACAAGTCTGTAATTCCAAAAGGCAAACAAAATAATCAAACAACCATTTAATAAATAAATAAATGAATAAATAAACTGGATAAATCATTAAACATTAGAATAAATGTTTATAATTGTAATAAATAAACGTACTAAAGAGATGGCATGGTGGTGTAGTAGTTAGCATATCCACCTCACAACAAGAAGGTTCTGTTTTATTCTAGGGCTTGAGGCGTTTCTGTATGGAGTTTGAATATTCTTCCCATACTTGTGTGGGTTTCCTCTGGGTACTCTGGTTTCCTCCCACAGTCCAAGGACATGCACAGTAGATTAACTGGCTGTTCCAAATCTCCCTTAGGTGTGAGCGTGAGTGTTAATGGTTGTGTGTGTGGCCCTGCAGTGACCTGGCTAGCTGTGCAGGGTGTACCTCGCCTTTGTTTAGAGATGGCTGTATTTATGGCTTAGAAAATGGCCGAATTAATAAATTAACTATATTACATCAATTTTATTAAATTAATATAGTTATTGAATACCTTACCTTTCCTGTTGTTCTTGTTCACATCTGTGAGCAGTAAAGATTAAGGAGAGATAGAAAGAGGGAGGAAAGGGGAAAAGGGACAGAGAGAGAGAGAGCGAGAGAGAGAGAGAGAGAGAGAGAGAGAAAACGCGAGAGA
>JBCNYG010000011.1:12811956-12827950 GCA_039654305.1 Porochilus rendahli | reverse complement strand
TTCACGAGAAGTTTCTTTGTCCTTTTTTGACTTTTGGGAAAAAGAAAGACTTTGTGGGGGGATGGGGGGATTTTTGGGAAGAGCATAACCCTTTCTTTTTTTTTCAACCCTCAAACCAACCCCAGATACATATGTTAACTTCAAGCATTAAAAGGTATTCCTGCTTTGTGTGTTGGGATAACTCTGAGGACACAAGTGAAGGTGCTCTTGCTTACTGGTGGCAGTCTGTGATGAATGTCACATTATATAGGTATAAACATTGCCCAACATTAATCCATGCTTCCTTTAACGTTAGAATAAATGGATGGATGTACGTATCCACATAAGACCCTTATCTTTATAAGCACATATCATTTATGTATGAAATGAAGGTGATTCGTTTTGCGTTCCTTCACCTTTGCATCGCTACCCCAGACACGAGGTCGTGACAACATGTTATGGCCCCGACCACTGAGGTGTAAGCGTGTGCACTGTTTCTGATTTGTCCTCTGCACTCATGAGGGAGTTACTGCCATGCTGAGTGTCTGGTATGAAGGACATATTTAAACAGCATGACGCGACTTTTTGCATGTTTTTCACACTTAAATGTTTCAGATCATCAAACACATTTAAATATTAGTCAAAGACAACACAAATAAACACAAAATGCAGTTTTTAAATGAAGCATTTTATTATTAAGGGGGGAAAATCCAAAACTACATGGCCCGGTGTGAAAAAGTGATTGCACCGTAAACGTCACAAACAGATGGCCGGACATTTTATTTAGGATCTTTTGGAAGAAAGCAGAATTCATGGTTCCATTTATCACAGCAAGTCTTCCAGGTCCTGTAGCAGCAAAGCAGCCCCAGACCATCACACTTCCATGTAATGGGATACACACCTTTCAAAAAGTTCAACATTTGTCTCGTCAGTCCACAGAGTATTTTCCCAAAAGTCTCGGGGATCATCAACAGGTTTTCTGGCAAAATTGGGACGAGCCTTAATGTTCTTTTTGCTCAGCGGTGGTTTTCATCTTGGAACTCTGCCATGTAGGCCATTTTGCCCAGTCTCTTTCTTATGGTGGAGTCATGAACACTGACCTTAACTGAGGCAAGTGAGGCCTGCAGTTCTTTGGATGTTGTTATGGGCTCCTTTGTGAACTCTTGGTCGTCGCTGCTCTTTTGGGGTAATTTTGATCAGGCGGCCACTTCTGGGCTGTTCTTCTGGGCTGTTCCAGTTCCATGTTTTAGCCATTTGTGGATATTGGCTTTTACTTGGATATTGGTTTGTTGTCCCAAAGCTTTAGAAATGGCTTTATAACATTTTCCTGACTGATAGATTGATAGGTGGTGTTTTTGCAAGGCACTGTTAAAGGTGTTGTATTGTGTGTTATGAATAGAAACTTGCTATCAGTGCCACCATCCCACTAATGTGATGTAATGCTATTCTTTAGCTATGATAGTAACTTATATGAGTATTGATACTGGGCACATGTGCGGCCTTGTTGTGTTTTTATTGCGCGCTGATGTTTAATAAGAATTCCATCATCCCTGTTGTTTGTACACCCTCCTGTTTTTTGGTGTTAGAGATTGATTTTTGATTGAGCAGGGGTGCTGTGGCTTTAAATCTAATTTTGAGTGTGTTTGAGTTGTTGCAGACACTGATATAGAGCATGTGCATGTATGTGTATGTGTGTGTTGGAGGAGGTTGTGATCAGCTCCTCCCAGCTAAAGAGTAATAACTTTCTTCATTCCTGTGAAAGACGGAGAGATGCTGCTTATGTGAAACGCTTGGTTTTGTGTGTGTGTGTGTAAGATTTCCCTTCCAGGGAGCAGGAGAAGCGAATAAAAAGATATCAGAGTGTTTTCCAACAACAACTGTGAAAATCACAATTCAAAAATTGGAGTAAGATATTCATTCGCTACAGTAGTGAGGAATCTGAACACTAGTACACACATGTAAGTATGTATGTATGTATGTGTGTGTGTGTGTGTTTGTGTGTGTGTGCGTATGTGTGCGCGTGTGTGTCTAGGTATTTTTATTTTATTTATTAATTTATTAATAAATTAATTTTTAAAAATGTATTATTTTATTTGAAGAATTTTGATTTGACGTCTTTCATCCTGTATGTGTATCGCCTGAACCACTGCCTGTCCTAGACTACATTTATTCCTAGCTTTTTACCTCCCCTGGCTTGTTAGCATCTTTGGACTAAGAAGACTCAGATGACTAAGAAGATTTCGGAGATGATCCGGATAAAAAATCCTAGATCCAGAAATTTTTTTATGGATTTTTAACATTGTTAAAGTTGATGATTTTTTCCTCTTTGGTTCATAATTGGGATTGCTGGGCTTGGGGTAGGTTTGCGCTCTCCAAGTGCTCCTGTGCAGATCTCGTATTTGCTATCCGTCAGTTTTAATAAAAAAGTATTTCCTGCATCCGGCGCTGTATCTGCCACGTGACATTTTGAAAGAGAGAGAGAAAATAAACACATGCCAGTGAGAGGAGAAGTATTGCTAGAAAAAGAGGAATTTTGCACAGGAACAGCTTCTAGCAAATATGATTCATAATAAATCTGATTATTTATTGCATTCTGGATTTTGTTATAATTATAAACCTGAGATAATCCTTGGAACATCATCCCGCATCCCAACCAAGCCGTTTCGCGTACAATACAACTTGTCCAACATGATGTAATACATAACACTCTCTGATTCATCTCCTCAGCTATTCACGAGACTCTTCTTGAGTCGTCTTACACGCTAACAGAAACACTGATCTGTGAGCTGGTGGAAAAGACAGACATTCTGGACCAGCTCTGGATTACCACCCAGCTCTGACTGCGCTGCCGTGTGCTGTTGACCTGAGATGATGAGTGCTAATTGCAGAAAACGACAGGACAAACACGCACAGGGCCGCCAGGAGCCCGGGCTAAAGAAAAAAAGAGTCATGAATATTCAACATGAGATAACTGTACAGTGATTGACCTCATAGGGGAACAGTCAGAGACATGATGATGGTGTCAATAAACTCTAAAGTGTGTGTGTGTGTGGGTGTGGGTGTGCATACGTGGGTGTATTGCTAATTTACACTGTTTGTGTTCTTTCTCAAACCTAAACCTCGTCTCCATAAAAGTTCCTCCCAAAATACCCAATCATATAACAGGCGATAATTGCATTGCTATAAACGACAGTGTTATTAGCAGTGAGAATGATTAATTAAGGGTTGTAATTAAAACCAAAACAAGCCTACACTAATATAATTACACCTTTTATTAATTATAAGCATGAAAAAGACAATAACTGACTTGTTTATGGTTCTGTTTTGTTCTGTGGATTATCAGTCGTTTGTTTCTGCATCACAGGATATGGATTGCATTTACTGTGTGTGTGTGTTGTGTATGCAACCTGCACAAAAAATACATTTGAAAAATGATTTATTGTTCATTCATATGCAAAATCTAATTCTATTAGGGTTGCGGGGATGCTGGTGCGTACCTCACTGGGAAGCCTAAATAACTCACCAAACCATTGCTTAGCCAAAAAACACACACAACCATTCACACTCAGATTCGATCTGGAACAGCCAATTAGCCTAGTGTGCATGCAAAGAAACCGGAGTACCTGGAGGAAACCCGTGCAAGCACAGGGAGAATGTGTGTGGCAAACTCCACACAAAAACTACTGAGAACAGAAATAAAATCCAGGACCTTTTTACTGTTAGGTAGTCGTGCTAACCACTACAACACCATGCCGTCCATGCGCAGAATAGTAAACCAGAAAAAAAATGAACAAGACCATGAATTAGAGAGTCATGAGCAGTAAATAAAGAGTTGCTAGGTCAGGCAATAAGCTCTTAGCGATACTTTGTGTTGTGTTTTTGTCTGTGCGTCCTTTCTACGGTGTAGTTAGTGATTGATTGTGCGGTCCATTTGTACTGGGATGTCGGGATTCCTGAGTTTCCAAGTAGAAACATCCACAGGAACGTTCCAGCAAAGTTCTAGGAAGCTCACCATCCCGGACTTCAATATCCAACATGTCTGTTCCATGGATCAAGAGTAAGTAAAGTTATAAACTGTTAACTCTTCATTTACATATTTCACTCGTTTTATTTGTACTCAGTTGTACACACAGTACTGTCCAATTTCTATCTGTGGAAAAGTTTCTACAGTGTTTACATGAGCAAAATCTGTGTGGGGTTTGAATTTTTCTCCTGTGCTTGCATGGGTTTCCTCTGGGTGCTTTGGTTTCCTCCTATAGTCCAAACACATGCATATTAGGATTATTGGATATTTACTGGGTATTGAGCAATGGCTGACTTATCAAGAACTAGTACTGCTAGATTAATATTGATTGTTGTCCTGGAAAAGGATTGATGCGGGTGGTGGCCTGGTGGTGGTGTGTTGGATTACTGATCCCACGGTTGGGGGTTCAAGCCCCACTTTCAGTGGGATGTCACTACTGCCCCCCAACTGGGTATCAAATGCCACCTATGTCTCTCACTGTCTGTGGTGAGAGGAATGTAAAAAAATCAATTGCTGATTTTCGTTAAAAACCTCGCCCAGAATTGGCTGAGATGGGCGCCAGCCTCCCCGTGACCCTAATTACGATTAAGCGGTTCAGAAAATGAATGAATGTCACAGATTGTCCTGTCTTAAGCCTTTTTTTTCACACGAGCGTCATATTTTAGGGTCATGTGACCATATGTATGCTTTTGAGAATATAAATTTTCACATACAAAAATACAAAAAATTATAAAATGCGGTCAAGGATCTGACATTTTATATGGCAGTTGGTGCAATGCAAAAGGTCAGTGAACGCGTGTGTTCGCTCCACCAGTTTTTTGAAACTTTAACACATTTTAAACAAGACGGGAAAAAACTGGCAGAAATCTGACTGGAAATCATCAGTACTGAATAACAACAAACAAAAAATGCACTCGTGCATCTCTACAACAAATCAAATTAATTAACATCATAATTGGAGTCCTCGTCTTTGCTCTGTTACTCTAAACCTATAGCATTGCTCATCCAGTTCATTTTGTGTGTGAGTGTGTGTGTGAGTGTGTGTGTCTCAGCTGGGAAACCCTGGCATTGTGTATTCCAGTGAGAAGGACACTGTCATACTATAATCTCCTCTCAGTCACAAAGGCTCACATCTGACAGGCCGAGATGAGAGACTCCGGTGCTATGCTGTCTTCTAACCCACAGAGACCACATTTCTGACTTACGCCATGATTTCACACTCATAATCGTGGCAGATGAAGGTTCTAACAGAGTTCTGTATTAAAAGCATAGGTTTACCTGGGCCAGTACTACAAATGTCTTCTCTGACTCTTAGCCAGTATGATGCACTATGATGATTTGACTTTGTACTGCACTTCTGTGAGGATTGGCGGAACACTTCGGTGCTCCTTTAAAATGTGTCCAATCTATAAATCATTAATGGACAGCTAACCTTATGAAGCCTTATGCTGAAACTGGATGCTGGGGTCATGTCAATATTTATAACTGAAGAAAAAAAAAGAAATATTAGGGCAGCAGAGTGGTGAAGTGGATAGCATGTCTTCCTCACCGCCAGAAGGTCCTGGGATTGAGTCCTTGGATTGGCGAGGGAGTTTCTGTGTGTAGTTTGCATGTTCTCCCCGTGCTTGTGTGGGTTTCCTCTGGGTACTCGTTTTCTCCCACAGTCCAAAGACATGCATATTAAGCTAATTGGCTGTTTTTAAATTTGTCAGTGTGACGGCTGTGTGTGTTGGCCCTAAGTTGGACTTGCAAGCTACTCAGGGTGCACCCTGCTTTCACCCAGAGTTGGCTGCGTGATCCTAGTAGAATTCCGTGGTTCGGCAACTGAATGAATGCCTAATCATCTTAAACACGATTTACTGAGAAACAAACAAACAAACATTTCCCTGAGAGAGTATTTCTAAGCTGCTGAGTATCTCCACATACCTCTGAGTGAGTTTGTTCTTTCTGAGGCAGTATAGCCTCCGTCTTCTCTCTCATTAGAGGCTAACACTACTCTGAACTCCACACAGCCTCCCTCTGACCCATTTACAAAGTCTTCTACACAGTATGCTTTCACTAATGACTCTTTTTGTACATAAGGCTGTTGGTTAGCATCCCATTCAAGTTGCATAGCCTCTATTTTGAACGATCATTATGCTAATAAAAAGTGCTGATTACAAAAAAAAAGTCAACATTAAAGAAAAGAAGGCTTTGATTAACTCAGAAAGATGAAAAGCAATGTTATAAAGCAGCACTGTGCAGGTAAAAATCATTAAGGTGAAACCCTGGGGAACGCTTTAAAATATGGCTTGGAGCTTTGTTTATACAATATATATTACAACCTCTCTATTGTAGTACTATACCTACTGTTTTGTTTGTTGCTGTTGTTGCTGAGGATCATATGGTACACAAGGGTTTAAAATATACTCTATGTACTATACTGGTGCAATATACATATGCAAAATACAGCGTCTAGTAGGATTAAGTATTTTGGGAAAGTCCAGGCCTTCGTTTTTTGAGTTTTGCCCAATGTGTCTTGTACTACACCCTGTATTTTCATTCGTCATTATAACAATCTTTATGTTGTGTTATCTGCCCATATTTTGACCCAAGCAATGGTCAATGATTCCTGTTGCATGCAACATGTGGCTTGAGCAAAATCTTTTTTGGGAGCACAGATTCATCAGGTTCGACTTGAGAGTACAAAATTGGAACATCGATGTACGTAATGCCGTATCTTTTTCTGTTTGCCCGCCGTTTATGCATCAGGGTCAAGAGTGAAGCTAATACTAGCTGACTTCAAACAAGAAGAGGGGTACACCTTGAACAGATCACAAGACTATTGCAGTGTTAACATACACAAACAAACTTTCACACCTACATGCGAGCCAGTTGGCTTAATATGAAAGTCTTTGGACTGCGGGAGGAAGCTAGAGGACCCAGATGAAACCTATTCAAGCACAGGGAGAACATGCAAGCTTCACACAGAATGGACCATGTCTAAGATTCAGATCCCGTTCCTTCTTGCTATAAGGCAGTAGTGCTAACCACTGAGTCACCATGTCCCCTGTGTTGCATGCTTAGCTTAGCCAATGTGTGTAACTGATGTCTCAAACAGGAATCAAGACTACAAGATGAAGCGATTGCACTCTCCCATCACAAACTACAAGTTCCATACTTGCGGCACTAAAGTCTTTCTTTGAAATGAAAGAATGCAATGCACTTGCTGATAAGAAATTTATCCCTGTAAAGAAAAGAAATCTCTCTCTCTCTCTCTCTCTCGCTCTCTCTCTTTCTCTCTCTCTCTCAATTCACATCAACCTTTACAATCTTGGGCATTGTGCAAGGTCTTATGGTGTGTAATCAATCAAGTTGACGCAGGACCTAATGCTAAATCGGCAGTCTTTGGTTGGCCTGATAAGACAGGAAGTTGTCTCTTTTGACATCACGCTCTGTGCTGAGCTGACAGATTGAAGGAGTGCAAATTTTACCTGTACATATATACACACACCATCCAAACCGCCTGGGCTGATAAGGCAGGAAAACAGACTGCAACACTAATTCTGACAGCAGACAAACGATTGAGGTGGCTCTTATCGGTATACAAACTGCTCAGGACTGATTCTGAAGACACACACGCAGTGCGAAGAAATAGAAAGCCTGCACTCTAAATGAACCATGGAATGGCTGTATTTTAGAAACTGATATGTCTTGGGTTTTCCATCCACAATGTATAGGGTTTACTCAGAAAGGTGTAGTGTGAGTTCTTAGGGAGGAGGTCGGTTATTTGTAAGAAAGCTCATTGGCGAATTAACTGGTTTGAATCAACAGGAAGGCTACATGTCAAATGACCACTCCTTACAAACATGGTGCACAGAAAGGTACTACCCCAGATCCTAAAATTTTGCAATGATAGTTCATCGGTGCATGGGCTCAGGAACACCTCCAGGAATCACTGTCTCAAATAGTGAAATGTCTCGTGAATAAAATACAGGTTTATGAGGTTATGCAAACCACTGCAAAAAAACTCAAGAACAGTTCTTACCCACAAGCTCTTAAACGTGCAACCCCACCACCACCACCATCACACACACTGACTGAATAACCATCATTCAGACCATCTTCCTGGACAGTGCAATGTTACTCTTCTAAGTGCAATATTTGTGTTTAAGTGCAATAATCATGTTTAGAGCAGGTCTAGAACATCATATAATATTTTGGCACTATGCAACTTATGATTAAAAAGCTCTACCTATAAACTTGTGTATACCATGCACCTTTGACATATCATGCACTCTTTTGTGTATGTGTGTACATGTGGATATATGTCTGTAAAGGTGTGATGAGTGTAGATGTGGGTAGATGCATGTGTTTGCATATATAAAAGAAATGTATGTGTACATATAGGTATGTGTATGTAGGTATATGCAATATAATGTGTTTGTATGTATATGTATATAATGAGTATAATTGCTGTCAAACAGAGAGCTGCTAAACTGATTTTCATTTCATTTTCAACCGTTTGACACTAAAGATCTGTTTACTTTACAAAGTATCTATTTGGAGGGGCTGAATACATATGTACCCCTCACTTTTCAGATTTTTATTTGTTAAAAAAAAAACATTAACCATTTATCATTTTCCTTCCAATTCACTTCCTGTTGGACCATCACATAAAGCCCCAATAAAATACATTTACGTTTGTGGTTCTAATGTGACAAAATGTGGAAAAGTTCATGGGGTATGAATACTTTTGCAAGCCACTGTCCATTCACTATATGGAAAAAAAGAAAAAAAAGTGTGTGACATCTGTTCATAACACTTATGAGTGAATGAATGAGGTCAAATACTAATGTCAGATGAGAAGGCCTGTGATACAGTCATTGTTTGAGTTCATCTTTAAGGTTTTTCAGTGAGGTTGAGGTACATTGTTGTGGGAAGGCCGCTTGAGTTCTTTTACATCAACCTTGGCAAACCATGTCTTATTGAATTTTGCTATATGCTTTGGGGAATTTCAACATTGTGGCAATCGTTTGATTTTAAATCATATATGGCTGTGACGTTTAATTATCTACAAACATTTGGTAATAAAGTGTACTTACTAATAAGGATAGGATCATACTCAATGTACATTGTGGATCTAACTAAATATTAATATGTTACTTGGATTTAACAGGCAATGTATTATAATCGCCTACAATATACACATGAATAGATATAAAATGCATCCAGACACAAGTGGTCATTTTCTTTCACATAACTGGTCAGAGTCACAGCCACTGAGCTTATATTTTTGGAAATAGAACCAATTACATTCATTAGGAAACACAAACATGTGCAAACACTGATAATGGTTCCAGCAGGATTTTAAAAAACCCAGACATCTTTATTTAAAACCAATTATGAACTGAATTGAAGTGAATCATTAATAAAAATTCTATATTATAACCCCAATTTCGAGTTGGAATGATGTGTAAAATTTAAATAACATTTAAAAAGAACAAAATGCAATAATTTGCAAATCTTGTAAACCCATATATTATTTACAACTGAGCACAAAAAACATGGTTTACTGGCAGCAGGTTCATAAATCTCTATTAAAAAAAAGCATCAACAAATTTTGGAACAATGTCTCATCATCTATAGCACAGAATATCAAAGGATTCTGAGGATCTAGAGAAATCTCTGTGTGCATTTAACAAAGCCAAAAATCATTATTGGATGTCGGTGATCTTCAGGCATCAGGTGCCACTGCAATGAAAACAGGTAGTATTCTGTCGGGGAAATCACTGCATTGACTCCGGAACACAGTTCACAGAGATGCAGACTTTTAAAGTAAGTACTGATAAGCTAGATGGTACTCTTCCTGGAAGACACAGAGTCCATGGTCTCCTTGAAGAACTTCAAATGTTGGTTTGTCTGACCACAGAACAGTTTTTCACTTTTCTTTAGTCCATTTTAAATGAGCTTTGGCCCAGAGACGATGGTGGTGTTTCTGGATCATGTTCACATATGCCTTCTTCTTTGCATGATAGAATTTTATCCTGAATTTGTGGATGCCAAAATGAGCTGTTTTGATAATCAGAGATTTCTGGAAGTGTTCCCGAGCATTAAACTGATACAGAATGTGTACTTGCATAAAACCCCTATCACACATGAATCAACATCACAAAGATCCTGCCTCTAATATGACATACATACAGTAGTCTTATATTGTTCATGTAGATCAGTTTCAGATAAAAAATATATAATGAAATAAATTGTGATTTTGGACACAACCTTGGAAATGAAGACTCTATTAAAATGTTAAATAGGGCTCTTTACTTTTGTCCCTACTGTTAACATATCCTACCAGTGATTTTCTTATGTAATATGCCCTAGCTGGTTTAATACCTAAAATTACAGCTGCCTCCACTGACCACAACCACAACCTGGACGTTCTCCATTGTGGGCAAACTCAGGCTCCTCAGCTAATGAGCAATGTGAAATTACAAAAATGTCCAAAACATTCTTGATACAATTTGAATGACCTGACATGTCAGCAGACATTAAATTAAAGCTGTGTGGCTAACCAGTGGGGCTGCTGAGCACTCATTAATTAGGCAGCTAACAGGATCCAGAATTAACAAGCCAACATACCACTGGAATGAAAAAAAAATGTCATAGTTGTAGTTGTTTGAATATGAATAGCTTTGCAAAAGGGATCTAACACTGAAGTGTCCAAAAAGTGTACATGTTTTCTTTGTGCATTATTAGTATGTAGTGATGTAAGTTCATACCATATTTTACTCTGGCACTTTAGAACTTTGGACACACCTGGAGAAAGTGGCCTAGCAAACTTGTTTGTGAAGGCAAAATTAGATCCCCCACATAACTAGCTATAAATAAATTATTCATTTTCACAATTATATTAATATCTTAAAAATGTTCCATATTGGCTGCCAGTTGGATTGTTTTTCGTAACAACAAAAGGAATGATCTTCCAGGAAATTTAGTTTTCTTTTGCACCCTGTCTTCATCCAGCTCTCCATCAATTGCAACTGCAACCTATCTTGTGGGAAAGAGACCTGTGGAAGGCGGTCACAAATACGATATTTTTTTAATGTCATCTGGTTTTGACAGTTTTGATTAGATTTTTCTGGCAGAAATTTGTCTCGTGGGTTGATCCATTTTAGGATCAAAGTACTCACATTTGTCTGATGCTGTTCAGTGTCTGTAATTGTGGAATGCAGCAGTTGTTTTGGAAACTGCAGTATTCCTGAGGGTGTGTGCAAAAATTTAATTTGCACATTTTCTGCGTAGAAGAACTCATGGGTGTTTCTGTGTATGCGTTTCCTAGTTACGCAACATGGGTTTGTTCCATTTTAACTTTTTCTTGAGTTTTCCAAGACCCAATTGTTTCTCTTGTTTTGAGTGATGTTTTGTTTCACTGCTTGTCATGCAGAATTAATTTGTTTATGTTTTTAAATTTAAAAATTAGCTTCCTCTGCATATGAAAATTAGCACAGCCTAAGGATAAATTAAAGGAATGAAACGTCTTTCAAATCTACATTTGGATAATTGAAGAGCTCAGTGGAAAACTTTCTGTATATTATATAATACATAACTTTTGTTCTTATAAAATTTTATTTGTGCTGTGACCATAAGTCCAAAATTTTATTTGTGCTGTGACCATAACATCACTCACTCACTAATTTGCTGAACTTTTTAATCCTACTACTGTAGGGTTACGGGAAGACTGCGTCTATCTCCGCCCATGCTTTGTGAAGGCAGAGTACACCCTAAGCAGCTCGCCAGAACATTACATAGGATCCATTTGAAACAGACTATTGTACATGTCTTTGGAGTATGGGAAGAAACCGGAGTACCCAGTGGAAACCCACAGAAGCATGGGGAGAACATGGGAATATGGAAAGGTATTAGTCCAATATTCATTATAAAGGCTTTGCATCTTACAGTCTTCCAAGCCTCATCAGTGTCAAGAGATTTGGAAAAGGGCCTGCCGTGCTCCCATCAGAGCCTGTTCCACTGTAGAGAAATCCAAATGCTTACAAAAAGGCCTGAGTTTGGCCGGTCCTATTACACTGTCTGGTTCCCTAAGAGTCCAGTTTTACTGATCAAATGTCAGACTGGACACGAAAACAAAGATCACAGTAAGCCCTTTCTCTATGCAGAACATTGTATAATATTTCACTGTTGTGGTGTTGTTGGTCAAAAAGGCACCTATTATAGGAGAAAAGTAAATCCCTTGCAGCATTCTTGTTGGTTGGTTGTTATGAAATAATGAATTAATCTACTGTAGGTTGGCTATAAAAGTACAAAGCCAGCAAATAAATCATTAATAAATCAATCAGCCATTAAGCCTAGATATATATATGCTTCTGGTGGCAGAGTAGATGACAATGCATTAATCTTGGATGGTTTGCAAACAGAATAGGAGGATACATTCAAGAGTCCAAATTACATTCAGTTTATGACAGATAAATACAAAAATCTAAATGAGATGAGAAATTGTTGCTTTGGTATTCAAAAATAGACTGAAATAGAAAGTGTCTGCAGTCTTATCAAGGCTTTTTTTATGCAGTCCAAGCTCTCAGGCTACAATTCAAATTCCGGAGAGAGAGAGAGAGATGCTGATGGGATTTATTTATTTATATATTTTTTGAGAAGTGTGGAAGATGTTAAGTGTAAATTAATTGTTCTATTATTGAGTATATTTAAAATCAGGTTTGGAAGAAGTCGCGTCTGTTGTTTTTAAAACATCTTTTTACACAAGTAGGAAAAGCAAATATATTATACATTGCATATGTGCTGTTCATGAATTGTAAAATGACAATTTAGCAAAGTAAAGTAAAACAAAAAAGAAGAAACAGGGATATCTACATTTAGTATAATCTGTGTTTAAATGCAGGTAGCATGAACCAAAGATTTTGCATATTTTATTTGAGCCACATAATAAAATTTGTGTAAATTTTATAATTTAAAAATGATAATAATAACCTTATTAATAAACTTTTAAAAACTTTTTTTACTTACTTAAAATTTGTCAATGAGTTTAAAATCCACTAATCCACAATCAGACAAATTGACCAAAAAGACAATTGTTGCCCTCTCCCAGAGTGGTTGACCAACAGTGATCTCTCCAAGATCAATGCGTTTAATACCCAATAACGTCACATTGTAATATGGGATAACTTCTAAAAAAAAAACAATAGGCCTCTCTCACATTGGTTAATATTAATGTTCATTAGTCTACCAACAATAATAGTGAACATGGCAGAGATGCAAGGAAAGAGGCACTGCTCTTCAAAAAGAACATGCTGCCTGCCTACAGTTTGCTAAAGATCAGTAGCAAAAGCTAAAAGGTCACTGAAAAAAAAGAGTTATGGACAGATTTGTTTTAAATAATAAGCGTTATGTTTGGAGAAGGAAGACACTGATTTCCACGTAAGAACCCTATCTCATCTGTGAAACATGGAGGTGATAGTATTGTGGTTTGAGCCTGTTTTGCTACATCTGGACCAGGATGGCTTGCCATCATTGATTGAGGAACGAATTTTGATTTCTGCCAGTGAAGCCCAAAAGGGACTTTCAGGATATACGTCTGTAAACTGAATCCCAAATAATGATTTAGAAAACTGTTAATGCTTTGGAATAGCTAAATTAATATTCTGACCTTAGTCCAGTAAAAATATCGTGTGAGCAGTTCATGTGAGGATACCCGCAAACACCTCGCTCAACAAGCTCAAGCTGTTCTGTATGAAGAAATAGGCTAAAGTTCTTCCAAGCCTATGTGCAAGACTAATTAAAAGTAGCTAGGAATGTTTAGCTGTAGTTATTGCACACAGGGTCTGAAAGCAAAGGTTTACATACTTTTGCCATAATAAATACAATAAATTTATGGCCAAATATAATATTTCTTGCCATTTGTTTAAACTTGGCTTACCAGAGGCCACAATTTCCGCAATCTCCATGATTTGAGAGAATCGTGATGAGTCTGGTGGGGTTGTGGGATGAACTTAAGGGGACTTGGTGAAAGAATCTTGAGGGAACTTGGTGAAATCGTGATGATTATGATTATTACAGTTATTATGACTTATTACGATTTGACACCAATCGTGATAAAACTTGGGAATCGTAGTTGCTTAACAGACTTTAACTATCTAAAAGATCTTGATGCACCTCTTGGATACACCCTGCCTTCTTTTTAGACCCCAATTGTGCTCCAAGTGTGGTCACAAGTCGTGGAGTTTCACGCTTTCTTGAATCTTGGTGATCGTGTACATTGTGGCCCTAGTGTAAACCCAGGTTTAACTGGACTTTATCTATTTTTCATTTATTAATAAATTTTTTATGTGTGAAAATCTGATAATGTCTTAGATATATTTATTCAGAAATATAGAAAGTTCTAAAGGATTCACACCTTCATTATACATGTTACTTAAACTTAGGAAAATAACTCATAGGAGAGACTGAGGTACTTCCCAAACCCATGTAGTAATTTATCTTCAGGTTATTCTACAAGACTTGGAAGCTAAGATCCCTGTAGTATATGACCTATCCCCAGTGTTTCTAGGAAAACTGGACTTTGGCTGTCTACTTCTTCCCTTGATACAGTGGTCTTTTAAGTGCACTTCTATTCAATATTAACCAGATTCATTTATTTCACATCTGTGTGGGACACTGTACACAACATAAATCCTCTCACACTACCCTATTGATTTAATGGGGATTCCAGCTTTATGAGTGAACTGCACATCAAGGTGGCCAATGCATGCCAATTCCATCCCTGCAGCAGCCTCAAGCAGAACATACCTTAACTCAAATACTGAACTTTTTTCATAGTGTTGTTGGATTTCATTAGCACTGGACCCATTCTGAAATATCAAGTAATATGCTGATCATTTGCTAGTATATTAGAACGGATAGAACCGCATGCTTCATCAGGAACTAATCAATTCACTAGTACGTGAACAATTTAAGATAGTCTGTTCATTAACTACAAGAAGCATTTTCTCTTTCCAAAGGATCTTGTGCCAGCAATCACACAGTTCATGCTAGCCAATCTATGAAGTGACTGTTGTTGGCTTTTGTTTTTCTGAAAACTAAGAAAAGAATACGGGGGTATTATTTTACGGGGGTATACATGCATGCTATTTTTACTCAGGAAAAAATAACACAGTATTCACAACAGTCACAACAATCATCTCACTCAATGCAAAGCAATAAACCCACAATCCCAATTATTTTTGCAGTCTGTGTCACTAAGCCATACAGCATTATGCTAGGCCTTTTGTTCTACATTGTGAAACAATTCAGTATAATGTCTGGGCTAAGGGCTGCACTGACACATGAAGTTCTTTCTTGAATGTTAATCAAACATAATTTGTACAACTGTACTGTGAGTTTATTGGAACCTGGCCATGTTATGCAGTCTCCAAACCACGTGAACAAATACAGAGTCTCCTCCTTGTCCACAGGAACTGGCTAATCCTAAACTCTTATTTCCCTTTGAGGAAGTGAAGTGCCTTTCTCCATCTTATGCACCTTCCAGCTAATTAACCAGATGCCAAGTTTCTGCAAATTACTTTTAATAAGGACCTCCCTCTGTTTTAAGTAACTTTAATATAGAACTGACCATTGACTGACATATTAGTCAATTATTTAAATGAATATATGAAATGATTATACAACTGATGACGAAAACTGTGAATTTGGAAAAGTTCCATTATATCCGAATTAAGAATGCAGTGCATATATGTGTACCAGTATTTATATCCTTATTAGTATATTTACATGTATGTACTTTATTTTGAGGTAAAAACATCCATGGCTCTATTTGTACTCTGATTTACAGTTGAAGTGGATTTGAATGAATAGGATATACAGGACATATGGATACAAGTGTTCATATATTCTACCAATGGGGAAATGCAGGAAATGTCAACATGATCTGTGAATTCTGGCTTTGGTAGGGCTACATAAAGAAGCAAATCTGTCTCATCAGAG
>JBCNYG010000011.1:12768515-12793958 GCA_039654305.1 Porochilus rendahli | reverse complement strand
GAGAGAGAGAGACTGAGAATAAGGAGAGGGGGAAGAGAGGGGAGAGAGAGGGAAAGATAGAGATGACAAAGAGAGAGAGGAGAGAGTGGAGAGAGAGAGAGGAAAGAGAGAAATAGAGGAGAAAGAGAGAGCTGGGGGGGCAGAAAGCCTGTCAGCAAAATATTCCGCTGCCAATTAGCATCAATCTGAGCAGAAATAAAGGTGTGTGTGTGTTTGTGAGTGAGTGTGAGTGTGTGAATGTTTGCGTGTAAGTGTGTGTTTGTGAGTGAGCGTGTGTGTATGCGCCCTCCACCTTTTTCTATTCTTGGAATCCACATGTCAAAAATACACAAGTGTGTGAGCTCTCCGCTGTTGCTTACTGAAAAATAAAGCACCATTCTCTAATTTTTCTCTTTTATATCAGATAACACATCATTCTTGACCTCGACTCATAATCCACTATATGATCTGACCCATTTTTGACATCCCTCATCTCGCTGTAGCTGGGAAACTTTTTCTGACGGGGTGAATATTTTATCAGACAGCACTATGAGATGCCTGTCAAGTTCAAATGAGGCCAAAGTGAGGGAAATGATTTTGAAGAAAAGGCTGTTGATATTCGAACCTAACAGCCATCCCTTCCTTCAGGGCGTCTTCAGAAAGCAACAACATGAGCAATGCCATACTATACTACCTTCCAGCCAATCAGAAAGAGGGGGGTTGTTGTTGCTTTGCATGTGCATCAACTCCCGCTTGTTGCTGATTGGCTGGAATATTGTTGTGTGGCTCACTCTGATCCACTGTGTTTCTTCTCTGACTGTAAATGTCAGACTTGTTGGGCTGTACGGACTGACAGCTAGATATTAAGTGAATTTGTCATTTCAAAAATGTATCTTTTATCTTAAATACTTCCTGACTAAAATACTATTGTTATTGAACTTCCAAAATCTGAAAGTTTAAAGTAAACGCAGGACCAACTTTCTGGATTTCCAAGTCCACCAACTTCAAATGCCCTTTAGGCTCCGTCACAAAGTAATCCAAGAATGTTTAAACTTTAATGATGGAGGAAGCTATGCAACTTTGCATTTTCATCACAGGCAAATACACACACACACACAGAAACATTCACACAAAGAGAGAAAGAGAGACAGAGAGAGAGAGAGAGAGAGAGAGAGAGAGAGAGAGAAAGACAGGGGGAACAGTAATGAAGAAAAGAGGGGACGAGTTGAGTGAGTGACAGGAGAAAAGAATTATTTGTTTTTGGTATCAAGTTATTTCACAGGGACTGGCCACAGACAATGCTTTTTCCACATGTGCCCTCTCTCTCTATCTCTCTCTATTTTTCTGTTCAATGTAATAAGATTTCAGGCCCTTCAGTCACCACGATGCTTTAGCATACACACTCAGATACTCAAGCACAAACTACCAGGACAAAAACAGCTGAATGGGTTTCGAGACGGACTCTGTCCTCATTTAGTACGCTGCCTATGCAAAAGACATGTTTGTTAAGCACGTGTGATCCCCCTTTCGATTACTGTCTCCATCCCTCACTTATAATCACTCGCTTGCATTTCTTCCGCCTGCCTTTTTCACAGCGTTATATAACTGTCTATCGCTATGCACCCGTGTCACTTTCTCTCGATCTGCCTGTCTCTCATTCTGTCTTTCTATGTGCTCTATATTACATGGGGCCAAGAATTACAAGGTGTCCATTATTCCGAACGAGCCCTGGATTGGTGAGCACTACAGTGACCCGGAGCTCTAAAATATTCCTTTAGAACCTTATCACCTGGGGCCAGAAGGGCCAATCGAATACCCAGAAAAAAGATTATTTTTCACTTAACAGGGTCATTCCATGTAAATTCACCTAGAGGTTCTCAGGTGACCATCTCAGAATTCAATGAAACTTTAACCAGACATAGAACATGTGTCAACATGAACACATGCAAAAGTTCAAGGTCCTAGTTCAAACACTTTCTGAGATATGTTCATTTAAAGATTGCAGGCTAGTACCCATTTGTCGGCCCGCAACTTGCAATTTACCATATTCTGGATAATAACTGTATTTGAACTAGACATGTGTACATATACACATAATACCCCACATACACCCTAAATCTGACTACATACTGAACATCCAAGAACAATATCAGGAAACATTGTTCAGAACAGGCAGAAGGTTGGGAAAATGAAAAACAAGCTACTACCAAAAAGAGACAAGAGACCAGGTTAGAGTTCCTGAGTAAAACAAGTCTAACAATACCCTTTGGAGAGTGCAAACCTCTGCTAAGACCAGTGGTGCTATGATCCTCTAATCCAAAATGTTAAAAATTTGTCCTTTTCTCACAATGTAAAAAATGGCTATCTTTCTTGTTTGAAGGCCTGCCCCTTGGTAGGAATTTAAAAAAATCCAACCATAAACTTTTGCATAATCATGCTAATAAACAAACACACAAATCATGGGTAAAACAACACATTTGGCAGAAGTACAAAGGTAACAGTTGGGCTCACAAACTTCACAGAGTAACTGAATACTGTAGCACTGTAGGAGCGTTGATCTTGGAGAGGCGGTATGAAGCCAAGAGTTAAACGGGTAATAATATGGCTGCTCTACACATTTAACGAAGCTATTTTACAAGCAAACCTCAAATACCAAACAAGGGGTTAAGATTAAAGATGGTAAAAGATGATAAGCTCAACATAGCTTCCTTCTTCACAGGATAAAAACAATTACTAATATGTCTTTGTGTTACAGTATATTACACTTTAGTATATAGTATACAGAATCGGCATGATCTGATTGGTTTGCTATCTCGGAATAATGGACTTAAGATAATTATCCACCTCCTTAACTATATATATACATATACATATATTATATATACATATGGTATGTGAGGAAAAAATAAAGAGTTCTTTTTCACATTGACATGCCTGTTTCATGGTGGCCCTCTCATCAGGGGGAAACTGCTGAAAAAGTAGTCGTTTTATTTTTTCTCACATACCATATATTTCGCTCTACTTCGATGTATTGAGCATTGTTCTACGGAAAATCGACTCAGGTCCTTATGATATAAATATATATATATATAAATATATATTTATATATATAAACACTATAATCCTGACATGCTTTAAAAATATAAAAATAAACTGTAGTATATACTACAACAATTATTGTACTGCCTCAGACTCAGTTGTTATTTCATCAATATCCACGGTGCCTTTGGTGAAAAATATTTATTTAGCATCGACAGCATGGATGGGAAAGACAGCGTGGGAGCACGAAGGTGCAACACAGTTGTGGATCTTACACGAGTACTTTCCGAGCCTTCTGCTGCGATAGGATCTATAATGTATACAGATAAGTAAGAGCTAAAAGATGCAAAGCGGCATAAATCTCTCCAGCGAGGCACAGTGGCTATAACTGTACTGACGTGACTGGATTTCCAAAATGGCTGCCAGTGTCTTAATTGGCACTCATTGTTATTCAGTGCAGGTCAACAAGGGAGACACGGGGAAGGTAGCGAGCGAGTGAGAGATACACTGAGCTGTAATAATCGGCCTATTGATTAGGAGATGGAGACGAATACAGCATGCATATTGTGTCTCTACAATCTCCTTCTGTTGTTCGGCAATAGACTAAAAAATATGCACTTAATAAAATAAACCAGGGTGTGTGCTTGCACAAGAATATACTTGTGTCGAATAATAATAATACTTTTATTAAATATTTACTTCATAACACTATAAAAATGTCTAAAATAACAGACACCTCCTGATTAGATTAAAAGAGATTAAACCTATGTTGATGATTAATTAGCCTCACAGCAAGAAGATCTCAGGTCCGAGTCCTGGGCTTGGTGAGGGCGTTTCTATGTAGAGTTTGCATGTTCTCCCCGTGCTTGCGTGGGTTTTTCTCCAAGTACTACAATTTCCTCCCACAGTCCAAAGACATGCATATTAGGATTACAGGTTGATCCAAATTACCCTTAAGTGTGAGTGTGATTAGTTCTGGACGTGCCAGCCCTGCAATGGTCTGGCAAGCTGTTCAGGGCATAATCTGTTTTCGCCTAGTGTTGGCAGAGATAGGCTCCAGCCTCCCTGCGACTCTAATAGGATTAAGCGCTTTGGTGAATTAGTGAGTTAGTAAATCTTGAACTCATTCCACCATTCTTATTGTTCTTAAACCTCCGCCTCTATGGGCCTTAAAAAATGACTGTCTGGTGTCTTCACAAAAACGCCTTCGAACTAAAGGACAGGTTGCAAAATAGGTGTTTTTTAAGCGTCTGGAAAAAAATACTCCAAGGTTTTTTTTATTTGACTTGTCCCACCAGGTTATTTGTACATTGGAGTCCCAGAACTTTTTCGAAAGACCGACAGACTAAAATGATTCCTGTTGATTATTGATTATTCCGATTAATTTACAAAAAACTAATTTAAATACAAGTCAAAGTAAATTTAGTAAAGAGCATCGACAGCATGGATGGGAAAGACAGCGTGGGAGCACGAAGGTGCAACACAGTTGTGGATCTTACACGAGTACTTTCCGAGCCTTCTGCTGCGATAGGATCTATAATGTATACAGATAAGATATACAGAACTTTTTCGAAAGACCGACAGACTAAAATGAATTAAATTAACTTTTTAAGAAGTAAATTAACTTTTAACATTTTAACATGACTAGTGTTCAAAGAAAATGATGTAACATGAGGCTACATTTACAATCTGGTGCTTCTGGGCATATTTGCTAGTTTGCTTGTTTGTTTAAACATCTGCGTGGCCTCGAAACACTCTTAGAAATGTTTTTTCGCTTTAAAGCGTTCAAATGGGGTGAAGCTTTCAACTTAGAATGACTCCTTTTTTTCTTGTGGTTCGCTCCTGATTTATTCTGAACGTTCTGTACTAAAGCAGACCATATGTTGAGAGCGAGATACTGTTCAGTTATGGAGGAAAAAACTCAATAAGTATAACAAGTAATGCTTACACTTCATTACATATCAGTGTATACTGAAGTGTATTTACTGATGAGAATGCCATTAAGCATCGTCACTGCTAATAAATAAAGAATGTAATCACTAATGAGTACTTAAGAAAGTCAAATAATGAAGCAAGCGTGCTTAATGTGCCCCTGAAGCACTGAACCAATGGAGACCTGCAGTGTTTTTCGAAAGGAAAGTGATGTAGAGACAATCTTTATTAGGGTCGCTCATTAAAATAACTAGCATACATAGTGCATACATTCTGACCTTACGTAAAAGTCATACAGTACCTACGTTCAACTGTTATCGGTTTCCTGTTTAACTCTTTCACCCCCTGCATATTTAACCTCTGTATTTCTAAAATCTTATTTAATAAATTTAGGCGCTGCCTAAAAGCAGAGCTCCCAAGTAGGGTTTGTGGGTTTCTTTTCTATTCACAATTAATTAATTATTTTGGGGTTTTTTTTTTACTTTTACCATGCTCTCCATAAAAATTCACTAGAAGCTTTGCCAAAAGTGCACATTTTTAAAAGACTTGATATCATTGGGATGTTTTGTTATGGTTAAAAAAATAAATACATTTAAGTTCCTGCCAAACAGCAATGCACATTATGATACATAATAGCCAATCACCATTGCAAAACATAACAGCCAATCAGCATCGTGATGCATAAGCCAACCAGTATCATGACGCACAACAGAAACATAATGCATATGCACAATGGACAGACAGATGTACAAGCTGACCAAAATTAAGTGGGTGATTTAGTAAAGGTGCAGTGTGTAAGATTTAGCTTATCTAGCGGCACCTAGTGGTGAGGCTTCAGATTTTCACCAACTAAAATGTCATTTTTGACCCCTCCCACTTCAAAGCGTGCAATGGTTCTGTGCTACTGTAGTGGTGTCTCCATGAAATGGGACCCGTTACACATGAAGGTATAAATAGCTTAAAGCTAAATGAAAACTTATTTATTGATGATATACTTAATTTCTTATTAAGTAATAAGATCCCCCAAAACATTACACACCGTACCTTATAAGTATGGTGATCTGCTATAAGAATTAACTTATATTTCCAGTTTCAGTCCTAATCAGGTTCCATGCCAAGTCACTGTACAGCTCTGTACAGCTGTGCTGAGCAGAAGAGCATCTCAGATCTCAGAACATGTTCAGCCTTACAACATAAAAGCAAAGACAGCAAAAAGCCACATCGGATAGACAGATAAAATCTGAACACAATAGGTGCACAGGTATTCCAAATAAAAAGCAGCTTGTGGTTCTACATCAAAGACGCCAGTGAGCGTGTGTTTGTAATATTGTCATACTGCCTCACTTTTTGAATGTCAAAGATATATTAAAAAAAAATGTGAAAATGTCAGAGGAGATGAGAACGGTTTAATTTTTTCTTTATCTGTGTCTGATAATGAAAGGCCTTGTGTCTGTGCCACTGCTTATGTTGATGTGCTAGTTTTTGAGCTATTCAACTGTAGATACATTTGCAATAATAAGAATAAAAAATAGAGGCTTTAAGATAGACAGAGACAAAGGAAAAGAGGCAAAATGCAAATTGTCCCATTGGAAGCGTTGTAAAGTATCACTGGCTCTTAAATCGCCTCCAACGAGGAGGAAAATTGATTTGCTTTTCGAAAGTAATCGACTCCGGCACGGCTGGGTTATAAATCCACATTTAGCCTCCCTCCTTTCATCCATTTTCTAGTGGATTAGTAACATGCTCTCTTCATCATACACTGATGCCGAGAGAGAAACATTAAGGAAACTTGTGCATAATTATTATTTCCTTTTTTTTTTCCTTTTCTTTTTTCTTGACACTGTAGGAGTTTACAATCATCTTCTGAAAAAAAATTACATCATAACTACTTTAAACATCAGGAGAGAATTTATCCGTCCGTTTCAAACCACTAATTAGGCAGGGGACAAAAAAAACATAACAACCTTCTTTCGTACACCGTGACAGACGCTTCAGGCAGTAGCGGGAAATATCCATATGGGGGAAGAAAAAAGTTCTAAAAGTTATGATAGAATGACGGAACAAAGACAGCCGACTCCTGACTACACACTTCTGCTAAAAAAAAAAAAAAATCATAATTATGCACAGGGATGGGTGATGAAGGTGGAGCTGGGGAGGAAGATGCCTTGGATAAGATGTCCTTGGTGAACGCAATGACACTGTTTCATCTTTTGCAGGGAACCATCTTAACGAAACGCACGCCAAGCTGCTTGTTAGTTCCAGCCAGTTTTTTTCTAAAACAAAATTCTGTTTGTGCCTCATCTCTATCTCTTACTTGCTCTCAATGCAATTCAATGGTGCCTTATATGGAAGCCTCATTAGGACACAAAATGGCGTCTCGTAGCGAGAGAGACCGAGAAAGAGAGAAAGACAGAGAGAAAGACAGAGAGAGAGCGTGAGAGACATGTGAGTGAGAAAAGAAAGCTGGTAGATAAAGAGAGGTTTTAAAACATAGCTTAAAAAGTTCTAGCAAAGGATCAAAGCGAAAACTAGGAGAGTGTGTGTGTGAGTGTGTGTGTGTCAGAGTTATATTTATTCAATGTCTAGCTGTTCAGTTTCGATGTCCACTGCATTCATGTTCTTGTCAGAGTTCAATACCTTTCCAAGAGTTCTATCATGCATTTCAGTTCAACACGGCTGCCCCGAGTGGTTTGAATTCGCTGGAGCCAGTCTTGTCACTCACTTCTGTTTTCTCCCACTAAAAAAAAATTATTTCTGCACTCCCAGGGCTCCTGTGGACTCACCGGATGTCTTTCCCTCTATCTGACATGCTTTTCAGCTCAACACGGTTGTACAGAGTTGTTATTTGAGTTCGCTCTAACTAGTTTTGCCATTCACCAACTGTTTTCTTCTACTCACAGAACTCCCGTGGCCTTGCTAAATGTTTCTCCTTCATTCGTGGGTACAGAGTTGTTATTTTTACCTAACCCAAACCATTATTCCACTTACACTTCTGCATAATATTTTTAACAAAAGCAGTGTCACGAGTCAGTGCGTCATTTTGAAATACCGGTACTATTTCTAGTTTTTTCTGAAATCTATCTCTTGTCAGCCTTATTGTCAGCTAACAGCTATATTAGCAGTGCTAGAGCTGCGAGCCTGATGCTGCTGACCTTTTGAACAATGCACCGTGGATATGCTAAACGTTTAGCCTTACAATGTACGGCAGGTAATCCATTATGTATGGAAGACACAGTGGGACACATTGTGATAGAACACCGACAGCAAGAGCGAACAAGAAAGAGCGAAAGTGTGTGTGACAACTTCCATAAGCATCTTTCAAATTTAGATAAGTCCTCTCCTGTGGATTGTGTGTGCGGGTGTGTGTTTATGTCTGTGTCAGCTGTCTCAGCTCTCTAAACAATCAATCCAGGTAATTAGGAGCGACTGAGTGTGTGCGTGTGTGTGCATGTTTGTAAGGAAGCTGATTGTCTTTTAGCACCCTGTATTTTTAATGAAATTTGTTTACATTTGCACAGCATTTGTGTATATGTGAGTGTGTATTAGTGTGTTTCTGACGTAACATGTGTAGGTAAATAATCATAACAATAAATTATGAGGTAATCGGTATGAAGCAGCCGTCATTCACAAAGTACGCTTTACGTTTTTTTTTTTCCACACATTTTTTCCCCTAATTTTAGTTGTATCCAATCCGCACCCATCAAGTATTGCCTACCCTACTACCACCAACCAGGGAGGGGTGTAGAAGGTTATTACGACAGAAGGCACTGACATAGGTTTGGGAGAGGTGGATTTAAAAGCTGCATACTCGTGTTCACATATAAAAATACGTGTTGTACGTTTGTCATGGGGAAAGGTCTGTATATCAATTTGTAGAATGTTCATTCATAAATCCTCTTTGAGGTACAACTGCTGTATGGCTCAACCTAACACTGTGGTAATACACGTTCATGTTCATTTACTGTTTTTGGCAGACACCCCCATCCAGAGTGACTTACATTTATCTTTTATCACACACACATACACGCACACCCACACAGTGTGAAAAAGTTTTTGCCCCCTTCCTGGTTTCTTTTTTTTTTTTTTTTGCATGTTTTTCACACTTAAATTTAAAATCAAACAAATGTTAATATTAATCAAAGACAACACAAATAAACACAAAACACAGTTTTTAAAGAAGGCTTCTATTAAAAAGGGAGAAAAAATCATACCTACATGGCCCTGTGTGAAAAAGTAAAATCAAGCAAAATCAAGCATTTGCGATAACTTGCAATGAGTCTTTCACAGCGCTGTGGAGGAATGTTTTGTTTTTCCCAAAACTGAACAACAATGGTCTATAGTGGCATTTTCTCCCTGAGTTTCTTTTAACACATCCATAACTGTCCAAGGAATTTTCTAGACCTGTTGCAAGCCTGTTGTGTGGCATACATGACACATACTTTCGTTTAAAGTTCAACAGCAGGCGGCACGGTGACATAGCGGTTAGCACCTTCGCCTGACAGCAAGAAGGTCCAGAATTCCCAGGCTCAAGTTTCTGTGTGGACTTTACATGGGTTTCCTCAGAAAACTCAGGTTTTCTCCCACTGTCCAAAGACATAAGCCTAACTTCTGTTCCAAATTGCCCCTAGATGTGGATGTGGTTGTGTGTGTGTGTGTGTGTGTGTGTGTGTGTGTGTTCTGGTGAGCTGTTCTGGCAGGGTGTACCCCGTCATCTCCTAGTGTCAGCTGAGATAGGCTCCAGCCTCCCCATGACCCAGATGGTATTAAGCGGTACAGCAAAAAAGTACGAGTCAGTAAGTGAATTCAACAGCAAGCAGGGTTTTAACATTTTTAGAACATGCTAATTGTCTGTATCACCTTTAACTACTGGTTACAATGGAAAGCAGAATGAATCGTTTGACTGGGGGCCGTTTTGAACTTTTTTTGTGTTTGTGAGTCCAAATGAACTTTGAATAATGAATGTGTGAGTATTCTAACCCATCACAACGCAGGATACCCAAACTGATAGGATAGGTGTGTGAGAGAGAGCGAGAGAGCGAGAGAGTGAGAGAGAGGGAGAGAGAGAGAGAGAAAGAGAAGACAGACTCAGCGAGCATGTATCCTCACTGGGCTCATGAAACTCTGCTTAGCTGACACACACTCAGCTGAGAAAGTGGAACTGCAGCTGTGGTCCCCACACACACACACACACACACACAACTATCTTTGTTTTAGTCTACCTTTTCTCTCACTCTAACACCTTGTATTTTTTCTCTCGCTGTCTGGCTCTGTCTCTGTCTCTATCTGTCTCTATCTGTCACTCCCTTTGTCTCTGTCTTTCGTTCTCTCGCTCTCTCATGTAAGGTCTTATTGGCTGTAAATGCCGTGTCTGTGTGTGTGCCTTAACAGAATTGTAGATTAGCTCATGTCAAAAATGTGCATCAGTGATCAGGTAATGAAAAAACTGCTCAGTTCACAGCGGAGAAACAAACATGAAAAGAAACATTGCCAAGGACAAGCAGGTGTGAGCGCAGGAGCAGGTGGAAAGTGTTTCTTCACCACAACACACACACACACCACACAAATACAGAGAAAGAGAGAGCGAGAGAGAGAGAGAGAGAGAGAAAGAGAGAGAGAGAAGGAGAGAGAGATAGAAAGCAGCTATTTTTGTTCAACATCAGATCTTCCAGGATAGGCTGAAAAAATACATCTCTACAATACTCTCTCTGTCTCTCTCTCTGTCTTTCTCTCCTGACCCGGCATCTTCCTGACTCTTGGATGTCAGAGAACACCCCGGAATTGTGCCGACAGACTCTTTTCCTTCCATTAATTACTTTTCTGCACCTTTCTAATTAACACTGTGCTTTGACGAAATCAAACACGTGCTGCCAGATCTAAAGTGCATCGCGATAATGAGCGACAAACGGCCAAGCGGTACGGGAAGCTGGGCAAGGTGTTAAAATCATTTCTTATTTTCGCTTTATGGACCGATGAGCAAGTTTCTACTTTACCAAAAAAAAAAAACCAGGATGATTACTCCTGAAAAGTTGAGTAACATGAAGTGGTAAAAATATCTGTAGAGTGAAAGCTGGCAGCACTCTGACCTGCAGGATGTCCGAGATAATTAAAGAGTGATGATTAATGATAATGCCAATCGTTTAAACTTTAAAATGACAGACCACTGGATTCCACTTGCATGTTTTTTTTAAACTACAATCTCACCAGTGGTTTGCAGAGTGAATACATACAAGCCATTAAATGCCTTTATAATTTCACAGCAGATTGTTTCCGTAGCTATGTCCCCTAGGGTTTGTATTCGAGGTGATTGGGGGCAACAGAGAACAATGTGCATAATAAATTAAAATGAGTCTATGGCCAGACTTCTGGCTATATTTGTACTTATGCAAATTTGCATGGATTTCTCTTTCCATCTTCACTCCTCATACACCCATTCATCATTTGCTTACTACCTCACTGTATGCACCTGTTATTTGCTTGTACCTGAGTTGTTTCCAGTAGATCCTCTTGTTTTTTAACAGCTACTATGTAACATGTATTTATGTACACTTTTAACACAATCCTGTGTTATATCATGGGTTATGAAGCTGAAAGGACTGGATTTGTTAAAATACAAGGTGCAGCAAACTATGTGTGGGACCATTTTTCTTTTAATAAGACTGTTTACAATGAAAGTGAGCAATGGCAACAATGAAGAGAGCGTGAGGATGAAATAAGTATTCACTTTATCCAGATTTCAATTACACATAAATTACTCGAGCTGGCTCAATAACTTGATTGACCCAACCACCTATAACTCAATCCATCTGTATATTGCCAATTTCTCATAAAATCATCTCATAAAGTTTAAGAATCTTGCCTTTTATTTTAATAAGAGCCTCTACCAAGCCCAGCAAAGCTCCAATGGATTCAGAATTTGATCTGGATCATATCCAAAATAGAAAGGAGTCTTTCCTGCCCAAAGCCGTCTCTGGTAGAAATTTCATGAAAATTCACACTTTGTTTTAAACAGAGTGTAAAACATCACCTTCTTGATGGGAACTATTCTCCCCATATTTAGTTCAGCTACGAAACGTTGTAATTCATTGTAGCTTTGGCCAAATAAACCTCCTGTCGTATGACTGACAGCCAGTTTGTGAGTGAGTGTGCCTCTCTCTGTCTCTCTCTCTCGCTCATGCCTGAGTTAATTATTTGTAAATAAATATAAATCGTGCTAAGCAGCAGGGAGGGTGTATGTATGTGTGCACATTGGGGTGTGTTTAGCAACGGTGTGTACCTTCATTGGCAGGCAGTGATGCATCTATGGCAGGAACACAGTGGCCAGCTGTTAACACTGTTCCACATGGCAGAGCAACACGACACTATTTCACTGAACTGTGTCTGTTTATGATTGCAGAAACAAGCCAGGTTTTTCTTCTGATTAATTGCACATAGCACATGCAGAGTAACAACGCATCCTTGTCATGTCTCGGTTGTTATTTGATTTATTAGGGGTAAGTGATCAAATTGTATTGTCGGTCCCGTGCGTATTCCCCGAAAAGGGAGACCTGACTGCGTTGGAGTGTCACTGGAAGAAATTGAGGCTAGCAGTGTATTAACTTAGTGCACGAGGTAATATAGTAAAGCACATACACACCCAGAGACACAGAAAGGAAACAAACAGACATTCTCATGTAAAACACTTTCCCATACTATGTTTTATGGCTTAGATCAGAGTCCAGATTCACAACGTAGGTCCATTTGGATATTTTTCTGTCATCACGTCTTAGTAACCTACTGTTTGTGTTCCACTGTTGCCAACCTAAAAACCAAAGAACTGATTTTCCAGTCCAGCTGAGCTTGCTGTATATCATTTGACAGTGTTTTTCAAGGTCAAAAAAGTGTGTTTAAAAGGCTGCATCTCTTTTTTTTCATCACATCAAATTATGAAAGATTTAAACAGGCGACAGCACTGAATCCAACTCCACACAGCTGGGAGCAGATTGATGTAATGCGCATGTCTTTGGACTGGAGGAGGAGACCAGAGCACCCAAAAGGAAACCACATAAGCTTTGGGAAAACACTGAAAGGCCCCGGTTGACATCCAAGGTTCAAATCCGGGAATGTCTTGCTGTGCTGGGATCCTGCTTCAGCCTATTTTTGCATTCTTTTGTTGAGTCGGAGTCACTTGATGTTCCTTGAGGGACTCACAGGGGTAGATTGCTGGTGAAACTTGCCTATACTTATTGCTGAACTCTTGCGCTGGTGCAGGATGTCAAGATAGCAGCAAAGACGTGAATAGCTCATCCCCTCCTCATATAAAATCTCAAAAATAGCAGCATGGGGTTAGGCGGATATTCATAATTTAACTTTGTTACATAAGCGAAAAAAACAAGCGGAGGGTTTTGTTAGAAACCCTACCTGGAGTTTGGGAAGCGCTACACAATACTTCATCCACCATGGAACCATTTTTGACAAAGTATGCGATATTCTTGCTCCAATTTGTGAGATTCGGCATTCATCGTTTATTTTCTGAATCCTAGTTAGGATCACGGGGAGGCTGGCACCCATCTCAGCTGACTCTAAGCGACACCAGAGTACACCCTGGTCAGCTCGCTAGGTCATTGCAAGACAGTTTATCCAATTTCTATCAAAATAATAAAATAGCAAATTGTTCTTTCTTCACAGAAGAAAGAAAGAATCCTGCGTTCTAAGTAGTATTTGTTCAAATGTTTCCTTTCTGAAATGTCAAAGTGCACTGTAATGTCTCTTCTCTTCTAAATGCTACTGCTGATAATCACTAAGCTAAAATTAGAGAGGCACGTAGAGAGTGCAAGGTACAAAAGCCAGTCAATAATGGATTTTTGTGACAGGTGCAATAATTTATCTGCCTCAGACTGCGGGATTGCATTATAATTTGGCATCATTATACTGAAATGTCTCCCCCTAGTGGGCATCTGAAAAATATTCACCACACATTATTTGCCCTTATTGACCTTATAAATGCAAATGTGCTTATGATTTCATTGTACCGTCTGATAGATAATGATCCCCAGTTAGCACAAATAGGAAGATGTGCAAAATCTTGAGGTATAGGGCTTATCACAAAATCATCATTTCTAAGCAGGACTTTTGACCTTTCAAGGTTGCCTGGTGTAAACTAGAATAAAATCAAATTTGATAAGACCAGGGCTAACATACACACAACTATTCACACTCCCACTTAGGGACAATTTGGAACAGCCAATGTTTAAGCCACATGCAGGTAGGGAATTTTCAGGAATTCGGGTTGTATTTTCAGCATGATCCCATGCACAGAGCATCTACAAAATGTACTAATTTGTAATTTGTACAACACCCAACTCTAGAAAAAAATTTTAATCTGTAGATAACTTTCTGGGTTACATTGCACACACACACATACACAAAACATAACTAACTGGCCAACACAGATGAAAACATAACATATGTGTATATTACAGTACATACTGCAGCGGCATAAAAAAAGTCTTCTGTAATTAGAATCTTAATTAGCGTGACTTATTATTAAATGAAGCCGTGAGTCTCAGACGTCCAGTGCTGCGCTGAGGGACGTCAGCTTGAGTGATAACACAATAATCAGAAATTAGACAGCAACTAAAACATGGATAAGACTTGATTTTTTCCCCTCAAGAGGTATTTTACCTTGATTCTTCAATAAACATGGAGCACATCTTTAAATATCAGTTTTTTGTTTGTCTGGTGGTTTGATTGTTTATTTATAAACACTCAGCTAAAATCCCAGCCCTAGTGCTCGGGCCTACTACACACTCCACCCTAACTATGAGGGAGAGAGACCACCGAATATAACACCAATAAAAACTTAATGACACTGATGCTTAGGGCTAGAAAAGCTCATAAAACGCCCCTGTGTGTGTTTACAGAGTGAGACTTATTGCGCATAGAAAGGCTTCCTGTGGTTTTTGATTAAAGAATCTCGGTAGTTTCCCGACCGCTTTCATTTCTAAAACGCAGCAAGATCAGACACTGAGTCACGCCGTATCAAATTCTGCTTCTATTAGGTCTTTTTCTTAAATATGTGTGTGTGTGTGTGTGTGTGTGTTGGGGGGGGGACAGCAGGATTCCTCTAAGGGATTGTTCATACTTCATTATTCTTCCGTATACTTATGTACGGATGACTAATTCATGTAATTACTGTGAAACACCTGAAAATATCTAAAATCATAACCAATGATCAATAAAAATTTGATAAGGAGTTGGATACTCTGTGTGTGTGTGTGTGGTGAGAAAGAGAGAGAGAGAGAGAGAGATAGGGAGAGAGAGAGCAAGAGAGAGAGAGAGAGAGAGAGAGAGAGAGAGCAGATTGTATCATACAACCATCTGCTGAGTTTGTCTTGCTCGCATTGTTGTGTTTAATTGTCCTGGCTGGCGTCAGAAAGACCAACATTAGTCGGTGTTATTATCTTCACATTAAATGCCGCTTCCAGTGGTACCGTTGCCAACTCAGTGGAGCTCCCATCAGGCACAGCGAGAGATGGACACACCTGCTTTGTTCTTAGAAAAAATAATAACAATAAAAGAAATAAAGCAATCTGGCCGTAAGCTTAATGGTCTGAAATCTGAGAACAGGATTGTCCTTAACACAACAATTACATAAAATTAGGCATACCGCAAGACTGAGGATTTCAGGCTTATGAATTAACATAATCAAGATAAATGGTTTAGTCATTCAGAACCAGTCTTAAATGAAAAAATGTAAAAACATAAGCAATTCTGCCATTTTAGGCTGATGAAAATAATAATATTTTAGCTGTACAATCAGGAACTGTTTGGTGGGCACTCACAGAGTGGAAGGTACCACCACCATGCAGCATTGATAATGTAACAAATACACCCTTAATGGGTACTGGCTTTAATTACCCATGTGCTTTTCTTACAATATTTTCTGGAGCATGTATATGAGATCAAATTTAGAAAAAAAACCTTTTTACTTTGAAATTTACAAGATGGATTGGGTTTGACCTTTGAAGTTCAAGGTCAAATGTAATTGCTTCAAATTATATATTGCCTTAAAGGTTATATATGGTTTCTTGTTAATGTTCCATAGTAACAGAATGTCTGTCGGTACTCTTTTCAACGTTTTAAGCGCTCACAAGCCTGTAACTTTGATTTTCACCTTTCAAGGTCATTCAAGGTCAAAAGATCATGGACACATTTGAAAGTCCATATATGGTTTCCTATTAGTTTCTTCCAGTAATGGCATGTCAAACACTCATTTAGAGGTTAAACAAACTCTAGAACTATCTCCAAAATTTTGTGACCATGCTCTGACCTTTGACCCAGAAATTTTTAAAACAAATCTTTTCTAAGACACAGGTAGGGTAGTGTCTCCACCAAGTTTCTTCTGTGCATGGCTTTGGTCTTTTCCTCTGCCAAAAGTTTGTTTTGTGGTGGGGGTAATAGTCATTTTATAAATCAGTTATCTAATGTCCACGGAGTTCTCATTTTTCATGGTTGATGCAACTTCTCTGGGCACTGACTACTTTCTAGGTTAAATCTGTCACTTCTTTTCATGTTTTGTATGAAGATTTTTACCCATGTAAGGATTTTACCCAGGTGGTGTAAGTTAATAGGACACCTGGGCAAATCCTTCCGTATGTCAGTTAGCACAAAAATTTTAAAATGTCTCTGAGTTTGGGCCCCAAGCCCTGTTTTCTTCACTTGGTTGTTGTTTTTAACTTTCTTTCTTTACTGACTGGTTGCGTTGCTGGTCCTGCTCCCTCGAGACAGCTTTCTCCAGATGAGCAGCTCTGACACTAGAGAGAATTGCTGCATTGCACAAAACGATAATGCCAATTTCAATCCGCAGTAACTACGAGAGTGTGCTTGTTTACATTTGCATGTATTTAACAATGCAGTCCTACCTCCCTCTACCCCCCTCCATCCACACGCTTCTTACGCTACAGTTCGGTGTGTGCATAAGCTCTTTTCATGATGTACGCTCAATGGCATCTGGAAACATAATTAGAAATTAGAAAAACAATGATGGCCACCTTGGCGTGAAATGCTCGGGAAGCCGTAGACCATGGGTCAGAGGTCAAAAATTTAAGACGAGACCATGAGCATTAATACATTCTCAAGCTCACAAAGCTTGTGAGCTGTTTACTCATGTAATAACTTATTTCATGTTTCAAAGGAAAGTTGACCCTCTACCACCCACCCACCCCTTCATACACACATGCTGTTATTCTCTCTCGAGCAGAAACTGCATGAAATGTGTGTCTTAAAGAGTCCACAGTGAATGAGTGTGGGAAACAGTGTGAAGCTGCTGTAATGAATGCAGAGTGAAAGAAAATGATCCGGGATTTAGCGCTCTCCTCTGGGTTCGTTTGCTCAGGTATGTTTTGCCTCATGCTGGTTTGGAGGATTAGAGCCAGCCTTATTTGAGACACAGGGATAAAATAAAACTCGACTGCGGGGGGAAAAAATGGATAGAACTACATTTGTATTTTGTGACTGTGAGTGAGATGAGGAAGAAACAGACATATTCAGAGTGAAGAACTTTCAATTCCTTACGGTACACACCAGTAGACAGGACTGTAAAATCGGAATGAAAACTCTATTCAAAACATCAACATAATACGCTTTAAGTTCTTTGTTGAAAATACTGCTTTGTTTGACAGCCTTCTCTATTTGAGCAATTGCTTGGAATTGTGGGATCTGGTGTTTTAGGTATGGACTCCTACCATTGCAATGGCGTGATGGACCACAACTACTAGAGACATGTCATCGATCACGTCAAACACAAGCACAAACATCATCGACAGTCCATAGATTTCGTTAGTGTGCCTACATTCCACCTTCTTCACACGGAAGATCACACGCACAGAATTGAAGGAAGGTTTCCATTCCTCCCTCCGCTATTTCCATTGGTCTCCACTGCTCCCTTGACAATTTCCAGTGGTTTCCACTTTCCCTCAGCTACTTCCAGTGGTTTCCTCCCTCGATCACTTCCAGTGGTTTCATTCCACCCTTGGCTATTTTTATTGGTTTCTATTCCTCCCTCAACTATTTCCAGTGGTTTTTACTGCTCACTCAACTATTTCCAGTAGTTTCCACTACTCCTTTTATTATTTCCAATTGTTTCCATTTCTCCCTTGGCTATTTCCAGTGGTTTCCACTACCCCCTCAACTATTTCCAGTGGTTTCCACTACTCAATCGTCTATTTCCAATAGTTTCCACTGCTTCCTCGACTATTTCCAGTGGTTTCCACTCCTCCCTTCACTATTTCCAGCGGTTTCCACTGCTTCCTCGACTATTTCCAGTGGTTTCCACTACCCCCTCAACTATTTCCAGTGGTTTCCACTACTCCCCCAACTATTTCCAGTGGTTTCCACTACTCCCTTGACTATTTTGAGTGGTATTCACGCCTCAGTCGGTTATTTACACTGGTTTCCATTCTTCCCTTGACTATTTCCAGTGGTTTCCACTCCTCCCTTGGCTATTTCCAGCGGTTTCCACTCCTCCCTTCACTATTTCCAGCGGTTTCCACTGCTCCCTCAACTATTTTCAGAGGTTTCCACTCTTCCCTTGACTTTTTTTAGCAGTTTTCACTCCTCCCTCAACTATTTCCAGTGGTTTCCATTCCTCCCTCGGTTATTTACACTGGTTTCCATTCCTCCCTTGACTATTTCCAGTGGCTTACACTCCTCCCTTGGCTATTTACAGCGATTTCCACTCCTCCCTTGACTATTTCCAGCGGTTTCCACTCCTTCCTTGACTATTTCCAGGGGCTTTCACTGCTCCCTCGACTATTTTCAGTGGTTTCCACTCCTCCCTTGACTACTTCCAGCGGTTTTCACTGTTTCCTCAACTATTTCCAGTGGTTTCCACTCCTCCCTTGGCTATTTTTAGTACTCTCCAGTACTCACTTGACTGTTTTCTGTGGTTTTCAGGAGGTTTCGACTACTCCATCTGCTATTTTTGGTAGTCTCCCATAATTCTGAATTTCTGCAAAAAAATGTTTAAAGGTAAAAGACCTCTGAAAATAGCCGAGGAAGTCCTGAATGAGTAAATACACTGGAAACTATGAATAATAATTATTCAAAGCCACATATTAACAGTCACATTTTAAATTGCCGTTGTAGCTCTGATATAGAAAACAAATGACAAGCATTTTGTATCATAAGAATTACATACAATAATGTTTACTATGTTATACTCTTTATTGAATGTGGGCAAAAATTAATTAACAGCTAAACTTAACTGAGAATGGAGAGTGAGCAGTGAGTAGGAACCTGCACACACACACACACACACACACACACACACCTCTAGAGGCAATTAGCAACAGCCAATTAGGCTATTGTGCATGTCCTTGGCCTGGAAACAAGAGTACCTGGAGGAAACCCGATGCAACACAAAGGCCTAATCCCAGGACTCGAACCCAGGATCCACCTCTTGTTATGAAGTGGACGTGCTAACCACTATGCCACAGTGCTGTGTTTTCGACGCTTAAGCAAACATTAACTGTTCTGGCAGTGGCAGAGGCCGTGGTGGCTCAGTGCTTAAGGCTATGGGATACTGATCTGACGGTTGGGGTTCACTCCCCAGTGCCACCTCTGTTAAGCCCTTAAGCAAAGCCCTTAGTTGCTCAGTTGTATAAAATATAACTCTTCTGAGAAGGAAACAAAGAATCATTCACTGCTGAGACTAAATCTCCCTTCGTAAAACGTGAAGTTTATGTTGTAAAAGAATAACAAGGTAAGCTCTTCATTTCAGGATGCAAAAGTCAAAATTGAGGAAATCCAGTGGATGCTGCAGCATGCACCTAAAGGTCACGACCTCCGCTCGAGCAGAATGCTCCTGAAGGAACACAAGCAGGTGGAGCAGGAATCTCAGGAACTTGCAGACAAAATTAACTCCATTGTCACCCATGCCAAACGTCTGGCTACAAACCATTTTGACTCTCAGAGAATTCTCCAGGAGACCGACATTTACCTGAAACTGTGAGTGCCACTCTTAACCTCTAACGTCTCTGCGTAACGCTTTCTTTACAGTGTTATGACCTGAATTCCGAGCTTTGAAGAATTTGATCCTAAACTTGTCAATGAATGTATCATACATCCAGTTTACCTGTTAATTATAATATTCATGAACTCGTTTTCTAATGAGTATTATTTAAGTTAGACACACCGGTCTTGTTTTATTGTCCTTTGTTCTGTTTTTTTAGGTTTAAGTCTCTAGAAAAGCCACTGGATCAACGCCGAACCCAGTTAGAAGAAGATGTGGCACTCTACAGCTTTTACCACGATGTAGACTTGGAACTTTCTTGGATCGCTGAACACGAGCCTATAGCAGATACCAGCAGCTATACCAAATCCTTGGATGGGGCCATCAACCTTCTACAGAAACACAAGGTAGAAAATAGGTTGATGAAAAGCATTCACCTCACTGTGGGATCATGGTTTACCGTTTTTCCCCTCCTAATTTTGTCCTAGCCTCTTCCTTGCGTATCAACCATTGGCTCCCTATCACATACACCACCTACCAGGGAGTGGTATACGCAAGCTATGTGCCCCTTCCATGACGTGATGCTACACCCCGCATCTTTACGAACTGCTGCTCATGCGCACTCAGGGTGGCTTAACACTGTAAGAATGAGCTCACAGCCGCCCATGCGTGTTGGTGATCGCTGAAAATGACAAAGAGAAAAGAATATGCCGTTGCTCCGTCCACAAATTAGCTCGGCCAATTAGCTTCTATGGATTCCCGGCTGCGACATCATCCTGGATTCCAACCTGCGATCTCCAGTTTAATAATCTCACATCTTGTCATGGAATACAATAGAGCTAAACTGGTGAATGCTCTTGGGTAGGAATGATGCATTTAGATGACATGTCTCCTGTCAATCGGCGTGGATTTATGTTCCCTGATGTGTGTGATTGATAGCCATGAATGATTTAACGAGTGTGTCCGGCTGCCCTGAGATGTAGTATGATATGCATCGATGCTGCTCAATAGGTTATTCTTCACGCTTAAGTCAGTTTTGAAACCCAACAGGAGCTGCAAGCAGAGGTTAACGCCCACAAGCAGTATCTTCAGCGTGTCCTGGACAGAGGAACGGCGATGGGCAACCATGATGTGAACCAAAGGTGTAAGCATTTAACCGCAGCCTGGGAAGAACTTGAGGATTCTTGTGAAACACGCTCTTCTCACCTCAACAAAGCAGTGAAGCGAGAGCAGGTGCCAGTCACACCTCTGTAAACTATAGTAATCACTCTGTCCTTAATGATAGAGCTTTACTGTAATTATATATGATTGCATGCAGATCTTGCTTGACTGTGCTGAATTAGAAGTCTGCTTAGCGGAAACATCAGCTTTGGTCAGCACTGACTATGGCAAAAATGAGCTAGCTACACAAAGCCTTGTGAAGCAGCATCAAGTAAGTAAGCTGTACCTGGGTTATTAAGGTTCTAAAGCCCCTGTCACACATTGACGATTCAGCCAGCGTATACCGACGTATTGGACGAAAACTCCAGCGTATGTTGTTATGGGTAGGTTTTGTGTAACTAAACAGCACGCTGGTATGAGTCGTAGCTCATGACGAGGTTGTCAAAAAATGTTGTGCGTGCACAAAGTTGTCAATGTATGCGAGAGTTTGACTCATACGTTCCGCATATACCGGCCATAAGATCTTGGTGAGTCATGTGATCGTTCACACACGTTATTTGTAAGTTACTTATAAGTTGAATATAACGTCTAGCATACTTTGAACCTACGTATAACTAATACCAGTGAATGCCTAGCGTGTTGGCAGCGTTCTTAACTTGCGACCAACGATAGTCTAACATATGAAGCAATGTATCCCTGGCGATCGATCACATGACGTAGCCTATAAAAGGCTGCAATCCGCAGCATCAACGTCATGCCAAAGAAATCGATGAGGTCATGTTGATTTTGGAGGACATCTAGTAAGTATTCTCATCTCAGCCCTGTCAGATCCTCCATCTCTCGGATGACATGGACATCTGCACCTCATGGAGTTTTAAAGAGTACTGACTAAACGGCCCCCCTAAACGCTGCCAATACACCCATACTACGTTAGAAAGACGTTCGGTAAAACATGTGCTTCTGTGGTCGTCTGAAACACATGAGATACGACTACATACACCAGTAAACTAAGATAAGTTCGAAATGACTTAGCTATAAGTTTCCGATAGGTTCTGGATAAGTTGCAAATAAGTTATGAATTCGTCCAAAACCTGAATAACATCGATAATTCGGCGTATGCCGGCATTTTATAGAAATTCGTGATACATCACATATGCTCTGCAGATCGTTAGTGTGACAGAGGCCTTGCGTGCATTGCGTGCGTATGTATTGCTACTGTGTGTGCAGATTGTGAAGGGGAAGATCGAGGTAATTTCCGCCCAGGTGGATGAATTAAAGTCCGTTGTGGACCAGGCTGTACATGCATGGGGGTTAGAGGAAGTAAAGAGACCCTATAGCCACATTAGAACTCAGCTAACGGAACTTCAGCACTCAGCAGCTTTAAGGTATTTCCGTAAACAAATCAACATTTTCTAAACTGATTTAAACATGTCACGTGATTGTGTACAAACCCGACTCCAGCAAAATTGGGATTAAGTTTAAAATGTAAATAAACACAGATCGCAAATGATCTGGAATTCCTTTTTAATCATTCTGACCTTTATTAGGGTCGCGGGAGGCCCGAACAGCTCAATAGACCATCGCAGGGCCAACACCGACACAACCATTCATATTCACACCTAGCGCCAATTTGGAACAGTCGATAGCCTAAGGTGCATGTGTTTGTACTGTGGGAGGAAATTGGAGTACCCGGAGGAAACCCATACGAACGCAGGAAGAAAACGCAAACTCCACACAGCAAGATGGTACAGGGTTCGAGTCCCACAGGCGTTGCTGTGTTGAGTTTTCATGTTCTCCCTGTGCTTGCATGGCTTCCCTCCGACAGTCCGAAGACATGCACAGTAGGCTAATCGGCTGTGAGTGTGAGTGCGGGTGGGAATGGTTTTGTGTGTTACCCGGTTATGGATTGCTGAACTGTTCACCCAGAGTCAACTGCCTCTCCATGACCATAATTTGTTTAGCAATTCAGCAAACGAATGAATAAACGAATGAATAAAGACATACTTTATGCAACAGATCCCAAAGTCTTCAGGATGCGCTCCACTTGCATGAATTCAAGAGGGAGTCTTCAGAGCTGGAAGAATGGATATCACAGCAGCTACAAATTGCCTCATCTGACAGCTATGGCTCTGATTATGAGAATGTGCTGGTGAGACAGCTTATATGTCACATTAAAAAGAAAACCGCTACGTCCTGAACCTAATAAACCACCTTGTACATTTCTGTTAAAATAACGCCTCGGCTGGTTGGAGCGCTATGTTAGAGGCAGCAGTGCTTTTTTTTTCTTGAGTGGAAAGATTTTATTATATATGTTTATTGCTGAGGGATCTCCAAGTGGCTCCCATATTGCTTCACGTGATTACTGTTGTCACTAAATGAATAAATTAGCGTAGTATTAAGCATTAGCTGATTTATTTTTTGGGTGGCATGGTGGTGTAGTGGTCAGCACATTCACCTCACAGCAGGAAGGTTCTTGGTTTGAGTCCCGGGCTCAGCGAGGGCGTCTCTGTGTGGAGTTTGCATGTTCTCCTCTTGCTTGTGTGGGTTTCCTTCAGGTACTCTGATTGCGTCCGACAGTTCAAAGACGTGTAAATGAAATGATGGTTCCAGATTGCCCCTAGGTGTGAGAGTGAGAGTAAATGGTTGTATGCGTGTTGGTCCTGTGATGGTCTGGCGAGCTGTTCAGGGTGTACCCTGCCTTCACCCAGAGTCGGCTAAGACAGGCTCCAGAATCCCCATGACTCAAGTAGGATTAAGGGGTTTGGCAAATTATAGCGACGAATGAGTGAGGCTAGTATGCTCGTTCAGAACGGACATGAGACTCCAGCCTCCCTTTGTGTGTGTGTGTGTGTGTGTGAGTGTGTGTGTGTGTGTGTGTGTGTGAAATAGAGCCCCAGCTTTTTCAAGTAGAGAGGCTTACCTTAATTTATATTCATGCATATAGAGACAGCGGCTTTCATCAGGAGGCTGTCATAAACAGGAAGTTAAAAAAAATGTGTTATTATAATATACTACTTCCTGGTTAGGTTGAATACAAAAACTTCACCTGTATTATTATTCGACTGTACATTAGTCATGTACCTGAGTGTCACCTGATCTATGACAGCACCTGCAGAGAAGGTTTGAGGTCTTCCTGAAGCAGCTCAATGTGGGTAGAGAGAGGATGCGTTCATGTCAAGAGCTGGCTCACAGACTCATCCAAAATAACCATCCTGAAAGCAAATTCATCCAAGAAACACAAAGCCTACTGAGGTACCAGCACACCATTCATTTCAATGGCATGTTATTACGGTTACAGCACCCTGTGTGGAGCCGCGAACTCTAACGTGTGTAAGAGATGTTTATATTGCAGGGAATCATGGGACAAACTGCAAGAATTGGCCAAAAGTCGTACGGAGAATTTGCATAAATCGGAGGAATGTTACAAGGTCTACAAAGACCTGACTGATGCCCTGAAACACACAGAGGTATCGAAAGCCCCGAAGAATGATGGGACCTTTTTAAAGATCATAGCTCTGTTGATGTGGAATGACTTTTCACTCCATCTGTAATCTGACAGGAAAGGTACAAGTGCATTCCTGATGATATCGCCAAAGACCTGAAAGGGGTTGAGTTGCAGCTGAGGAAGCATGAAGCCCTGGTGAACGAACTGGTGGGAAACGAGCTGCAGGTACCAAGAGGAGAATGTACGCACAGACACCAGGGATGTCGATGTCTTCTCTATGGTACTCACGTGTGCTTGCTCGGTGTTTGTACAGATGCAGGAGCTACTTGACACTGCAGACTCAGTTTTACACCAGTGCACTCCAGCGTTAAGAGGAACGATACAGCAAGAGCAACAAGAGTTGGTGGAAAGTTGGGAGAAGCTGCGCACGTCCATGGATCAGAGGGAGCTACAGCTGAGGCTCGCAAAGCAGCATTACCTTTTCCTCAAGACTGTAATTTACTTTCTCTCTCTCTCTCTCTCTCTCTCTCTCTCTCTTATTTTCTTTTGCTCCTTCCCTCTCTTTTTTTAAATCTCTCATACTCTCTCTGCCTCCCCTTCTTATTTTCTCTCGCTCTTTCTCTCTCTCCCACGCTTCTCTTTCTCTCTCTCTTTCTCTCTTTCCCTATTTCACTTAACCCTTCCTTTCTCTCTCTCTTTCTCTCTTTCCCTATTTCACTTAACCCTTCCTTTCTCTCTGTCTCTCACTAACCCCCCCTTCTTTGCCATGCCTGTCCATAGATACAGGATTATTCTCTGTGGTGAGCCCAAGTGCCTCCTATTCTCTCTCTCTCTCTCTCTCTCTCTCTCTCTCTCTCTCTCTCTCTCTCTCTCTCTCTCTCTCTCTCTCTCTCCCCCC
>JBCNYG010000011.1:12725865-12736954 GCA_039654305.1 Porochilus rendahli | reverse complement strand
CCTTCGCGACCCGGCCCCGGATAAGCGGAAGAAGATGATGATGATGATGATGATGATGATGATGATGATGATGATAATAAACCTACTGAAAAAGTTATTTTTCACATAATTAAAGCAATGGTACTCATCTGTTTTTGAACTCAAACTCTTCGTGTTATAAATAAATCCACGAACGAAAAATGCTGCTTGCATAAGTATTTATCCTCCTAGTTTTTTTTAAGTAAAACCAGCTTATAATGGGCTTTGAACTGTGAAATAATGAAACAGCTCAGAATTTGTGAAAAACCTCACTTTAAAGATGTTACAGGATTTCATAACATAGGGTGTAAATTATATGTAAGAGGTTGGACATTCCAGTAAGCCCCGTTGGATCCACAGTGAAAAAAATGATAGCTGCTTCATACCACCCAACACTACCTAAAGTAGTAGATAAAGCCCTTCTTTAGAACCAAGAGCAACAGCAAGGTGCGCTGTTGAATGAAACCAAAGTGACACCAGGATTCACTGTAAAGTATTTACAGAGTTAAATGTTTAAAAGTGGAGAGGTGTACCAGACAAGCAATTCAAGAGCTCTGCATAATTGAACATTATATTGCAACTGTGGTTCAAGATAGGGATAGTGTTCTTAGGGTAATAAGAGGTGTTGACTTTGTGCCGGGCATTTTTCTTGATAGCCAAAAAGTTAAATAATATTCTTATCTGTCCAAAAAAACTTCTTCTATATATTTAGAGAGTCTCCCAAATGCAACTCTTCCATAAAGCCCAGCTCTGTGGAGTGATGACACATACACCAGTCTCTGCTGTGGAGCTTTCCAGGTCCTTCAGGGTTACCTTCCATCTACTTGTTGACCCTCTTAATGCCCTCCTTGCCAGGTCTGTAAGATTTGGTGGATGGCCTTCTCTAGGTTGTGGTTGTGCCATATACTTTCCATTTTATGATAATGCATTTTGGATATTTTTAAATAACCCAACTTTTCCCCAACTTTGTCCCTGACATATTTCGAGAGATACTTAGTCTTCATGGTGTTGTACGTTGATTAGTGGTGTTGCAGACTCGGGGGCCTTTCGGAACAGGTGTATGTACACTGAGATCATGTGACACTTATATTGCAAACAGGTGGACTTCTGATGGTAATGGGCAGCAGCAGATCTTATTTATGGTTGTTAAAGCAATGGTGTGAATACATGCGCATATACATATGCACCACTTTTGCCGTTTTTAAAATACTTTCTTTAATTTCATTATATAATTCATAATTCATAATTTCCTAGGTTAATTACATAAAGTCTAAGCAAAAAATAAATTTTAGATTACAGGTTGTAAGGCAAAAAATAGAAAAAATGATCTCTACACACACACACACACACACACACACACACACACTCACACACTCACACACATACACGCACGCACTTCAATCAGCCACAGCAATATTTAAGGCCACTGTGTTATGTCTTAAATATATAACATGGGCAAAAATATGTTGTAACCTGAACATCACAAAGATATATAGCCCTTCCCAAAACTACTGCATACACTTCTCAAGGATGCTGTCAACTAATCTCTTTCTGTAAGCTACAGAGGTGGACTTCAAATATACATGGCAATTTAGCTACTGTGTGTACAGTGGATATATACACTACTTTTCAAATTTTTTCTCATTTTGTTGCTTGGCTACATGAAATGGAGACACAAAAAATACATTATCACAGCTCTGAACAAAATGTCAATAATTTGAAGAGGGTGATTGTTTTCTGGTTTGGGGGTGTGGTGGGGGTGTGGTGGGGGCGTGGTGGGGGCGTGGTGGGGGTGTAGAATTATGTAAAACAGCGAACCGATTCCTGCCATTGTTGTGACAACATGTTCCTGTAACCAAGACAATAGAGCCTAAAGTGCAGAAAAACAAAAAAGTACACATTTTTAAACTACAAAAACAAACCTAGAATATATTTGGGTGAGAAAAATGTAAACACAGCATGTTGAAATCAAAGGTCCATCAGTAGAAATTGACATATGGCACATTCAAATTCTGACTCAATTTCAAATCTGACGCTTAATTCTTTTCTATGTCCCAGATACTCGTGCCCCCATCCCCTTTCCTCCTTTTCTCTTATCTCTTGCTTTTTCTGAAAGTCATCTGCTCTTTGAGCAGTAAGTGCCATTGTGGTCGATGAACCTAAATGAGCGCATACCAATGATTTGTGGCACTGACAACTCTGTATGGATACAGGAAGAAAAGAGAAGTGGCAGTAGAAGCGAAGCGAGGGAAGGGGGAAAGAACAGGAGAGTGGATAATGTCACATTCACCTTGTATTCCTTTACCTACCCATAATAATAATTTCCCCCACTTTCACCGCAATTTAATTTTCCCCTATCGAAATGAAGAGAATGGGGGGAAATGAGAAAGAGAGAGAGTTAAGAAGACAGTGGGGAAGGGATGGGGGTTGTTAAATTTGCATGGTGACCTTTTTCTGATCCAAACACACTGATGAATCCTAATGAAGGCTTTAATAAAATCACAGTTTACAATCTGTCTCTGCATTAAAGCGTGGAATCATGTTCAATCGAGATCATACCTCTTTCCCTGTTATTCGACAAACCATTATTATTCCCTCAGAAAACAAGAGAATGTGTGTGTGTGTGTGTGTGAGAGAGAGAGAGAGAAAGAGAGAGTCTGTGTGTGTATGTGTGTAAAAGAGAGAGAGAGAGAGAGAGAGAGAGAGAGAGAGAGAGAGAGAGAGATTGGAGTGGGCGTAACCACGGCCAAATAGAAAATGCCTGGCCCATTTGTTCCAGATACAGCTTAATATTGACAGTCGTCACATGCATTTAGATCTTAATGAAAGGCTGTGTACTGACACAAGCAATTCTACACAAGCACCAACAGCAAAGGATACATTTTTAACCTAAATCTTTTGAGCTGTACTCACTGCTACAGGCATGAGCATAAATAGCCCTTAAATACATACAGTGGGTTAAAGGGTATCCACAATGCACAGAAGAAAACTGTTTAATTGCTGATACAATTTAATCAAATTGATCCAAAATAGACTGTTTTTGTATAAAGTGTACATCTTGATCTAAAATATGTTACAGAATTTAATCACAACTGCATTTTGGGACATTTTCTAAAAACAAGACTACGCATTACATACGTATTGAATACAACAATGAAAGTTTGATTGTTACAAGCATTATTATTTTCATGCCTAACTTGGCTCATGTGTAAGATGCCCGGTCGGGCTCTGGTGGGTCCTCCGGATAACAGACTGCCCGGTTGGCCTCTGGAGGGTGCTAGTGGTGGATGCTGAGCCTCAATAGATAGCTTTGAAATGAAGGCTGCCTTGTCTGCCTCTGCTGCATGCTCAGGCTTGGAGGCTGCTTTATACGCTGCTGCTTCACAAGCAAATCCTGTTGGCCTCTGGGGGTGCTTTGCAGTGTCTACCACCTTTTCAGCCTCTGGAGGCTGTTCTTGAGAACTGCCCCCTTGTCAGCCTCTGACATAATTACTTAAAAAAGGCCACCCTGTTGGCCTCTGGTGTGAGCTCTGGAGTGCAGGCCACCCTGTTGGTCTCAGCAGGGAACTAAGAGTTGGACGCTTCCTCATTAGTCATTGGCTCACAGACTACCCTGTCAACCCCTGAAGGGTGCTCTGGAGTGCAGGCCACCCTATTGGCCTCTGGAAGTTGCTTCGGACCACAGGCCAGCCTTTCAGCTTTTCGAGGGTGCTCTGGATCGCAGGCCTTGTTTGCCTCGATAGGGAACTCAGAGGTCAGGCTGTCTGATTAGCAATTGCAGGATTCATGCAGGCCTCAGCTTCCCTAAACATTTTTGGGAGGTTTCTGTATTCTTTGAGCCTGGTATAGACCCTATAGAATATTACAAAAGCTTTTGGAGTTACACAAATATGTTAGCTTCCTGCTCCACTCTGAGGTTTTTGAATGAAACCTATTACTGCAACATTGTAATAGAATGTGTATATTTTAATTATCAAAGACATAAACAATCTGTAATTTCTCTGAGAGGCTTATTATATCGGAGAGAAAGAGATATTATCTGCCAAAAATCCAGAACAATTCCACTTAGTAAAGGTTCTGAATTGATCTGCATTTAATTGAGTGAAATAAGTATATGATCTCCTACTAACCAGCACGAAATGTGGCACAGATTACAGCTAACACTTTAAGAAAGTTCTCTAAACCTCAACTATAAAAGACACCTGTCCGGCAAATCATCCTCTTCCATTCCAACCTCTCCACCACCATGGGCAAAACCAAACAGCTGTCAAAGGATGTAAGGGCAGGATTGCAACTGACTGAAATCGGCTACAAATCGGCGCTTGTTAATGACCGTTGATGGGACAATGGATGGAACCATGTATCATAAAATCTTGGGCAGGAACCTCCTTCTATCTGCAACAACACTAAAGATGGGTCATGGATGGATGTTCTTGTATGACAATAAGACAAACATATGGCCAAGGCAACATAGTAGTGACTCAAGGTGAAGTGCATTAAGGTCATAGAGTGGCCTCACCAGTTTCCAGACCTTAATCCTACAGAAAATCAGTGGAGGGAGATGAAGCTTTGAGTAGCTTTAAAACCTTAATGGTTTTGCTTGTGATTCAAATACATATTTAATTCCCTTGCATTCAAAATAATTACAGAACCGTAATATAGTGGATTTTTTGAATTTTTAATATTGTAATATAAAATTTTTCTGCACACAGACACTTTATGGACTCTCAAGCCTTACACACTTTCACTCTATGTTTTACATGTTTATATATGGTTTACATTTTCTTTACATTTCATATACATTATATATTTTAATAAATATTTTTGGAATCCTTTATTTTATTTTATTTTATTTTATTTTATTTTATTTTATTTTATTTATTTTATTTTATTTTATTTTATTTATTTTATTTTATTTTATTTTATTTTATTTTATTTTATTTTATTTTATTTTATTTTATGTTGTTTTGTTTTGTTTTGTTTTGTTTATTTATTTATTTATTTATTTGTTGGCAGTGCAGTGAATTTAGAGAACTACCATATTAGTGTATATACAAATATAAGCCAGTTAGTTTAATATTTCAGAAGTATTACCCCATCCGCAAATATACAACTGACAAGACCTCTTTTATTCCCTTTATTTTTCTTGGTAATTAGCAAGCACAAGCATGCTAATTAGCAGTGAGGTACAACTCGCAAACTATCACAAACCACAGTTAATGGTTAGCATAAAAAAACACTTGTGCATGATTTAGTCAGCATTTGGGAATATTTCCTGCATAAGTCATTATCTTCGCTGTACAGACTAGGGAAGGGACTGCATATGAATATTATACACGTGATGAATGAGTAAAGGTGATAGCATGTTACTATCTAGTAAAGGGCTAGGAGACATTACAGTCACAGATATACAAAGGAATTTTCCCACAGCCCTTTTTTTCTCTTTTTGTTCATCTCTCTTTCATCTTCAGGCTAAACCCATGGATCAGAGACTGACGGATTTGCTTCTTGCTGGCTCCCATCTGATTTCTCATGGATTTGAGGACAAAAGGATTTACATATTATTTCACTGGCGAGAATTCTGTTAGTTCATAATTCACAATTTCGTATGCTTGGTCTGTGTGTGCGTCTGTGTGTGTAGCTCATTTTCCCCTGACTAATCCAACTCATACTTATTATTAGCATTACTGGGGCTTTGCCACAAAGGATAAGGAGAAACATTTGATATAAACAGATAATGCAGCATTATATCTGCGAAGAACAATGTGGTTGAATAAATAGGTCTAAATAAATAAATAGACAGAACGTAGCCCATGGAACGAGCAAAGCCGATTGAATTATATCAACGATCAAATAACTGCTGCTTTTAGCTGATCTTTTGCTAACCCTGAGCCATCACAATATAAGAAAGGTGCCTAGCACTGTTGGCACAAGCAGGTGGAAGAGATCGAGGCTTTTTGCAGCTGATCTGAAGTCAGGAGGGAATCTCACACAGTCGGAGACTGAGTTCAGAGAAGTAAACAAGGAGCACATTCCAATTCTCAGAAGATCTCGAGGGAACACAAGAAAGAGATGGTATGAGTGTGTATGCGTGCATGTGTGTAAGTGTGTAGGCGGACTTGTGAGGCTCTGTAACATTATACATTCATAATATATGACCATATACATACACCACATATATACACTAATCAGCCAGAGCATTAAAACCACCTGCCTATAATTGTGTAGGTCCTGTTTGTGTCCTTAAAATGGCTATAACCCATCATGGACATGGACTCCACAAGACGTCTGAGGGTATGCTGTGGTATCTGGCACCAAAGCAGTTTACAACACATCCTGTAATTTCTGTATGTGCTAAGGTTAGGTCTATATGGTTTGGTCTTGTTTTTCCAGCATATCCCACCAGTGGGGAATAGGGAGGCTAATTTTCCTCAAGTCATTCCGGAACAGGTATCGCAGTATGGCAGGGCTCATAAACCTGCTGAAAGAGACTACTGCTATTAGAGAACACCATGGCCATAAAGGGGTGCATCCACAAGTTGTTTCCCAGCAGAACATTACTTGGAACATCACACTGCTTCCGGTGGTTTGTCTTCCTTGCATAGTCCATTCTGTTGCCATCTTTCGGACCCAGCTGTCCATATGTTATAAAAGAAAATTAGATTAAACAGATTCATTAGTCCACTCTCTTCCATCGATCCATGGTCCAGTTTTGATGCCCATTGTAGCCATGTTTAATGGTGGACGGGGGTCAACCATGTGCACTCTGATTGGTCTGCAGCTACGACGTCTCATATGCAGCAATCTGCAAAGCACGTTGTTTTCTGACACCTTTCCATCATAGCCAGCATTATCATCAACTTTTGCTCTTTGCGCGATCAGACCTTATGGACTAGCCTTCGCTCCATATATGCAACAGTGAGTCCTTTCAGTCTGTTCCTGGTTTACTGTTTTCGTCCTTCCTTGTACTATGATTGGTATGTACTAACCACTGTATATCAGGAACATCTCTAAAGACTTGCGCTTTTGGAAATGAATAGACACAGTCATGTAGACAGGATAACTTGGCCCTTGTCAGAGTCACTCAAATCCTTGCACTTGTTACTTTTTCCTGTATCCAACACATCAACTTCCAAAACTCATAATTCAGTATTTCATAATAGGTGCCATTATAAAGAGATAACCACTGTTATTCATTATACCTCTGTTGTTTTTAAGTTTTCTTCTTTTCATATGTGAATTACACTCAAAGTCTTAGACTTTTAATTGCCTTGTGCAAGAAGAAAACCAAGAAGCTTTTTTTGATCAGATCTGAGATTTTGAGAATCATCCTTATGCTACCAAGGGGCAGCACGATGGCACGTCCGCGTCACAGCAAGAAGGTCTGGGTTTCGAGTCTCATGCTTGGCAAAGGTGTTTCTGTGTGTAGTTTGCATGTTCTCCCTGTGCTTGTGTGGGTTTTCTCAGGATATTCTGGTTTCCTCCTACAGCTAAAGACATGCACATTAGGCTGATTGGCTATTCCAAATTGCCCCTAGGTGTGAGTGTGTAAGCGTCTTGGCATATGAATGCTAATGCTGCCATTATTTACATTTACATTTACAGCATTTGGCAGATGCCCTTCCAGAGTGACTTAATTTGTTTTTTTCTACAACTGAGCAGTTGAGGGTTAAGGGCCTTGCTCAAGGGCCCAACAGTGGCAGCTTGGTGGTACTGGAACTTTGGATCAGTAAGTCAGAGCCTCACCACCTCAACTACCTGAGCCACCACTGCCCTATTATTAACTTAATGAATACAGTGACTTACCTTACTGCTAATTTGTGAAACCACATGGCTGATTCTTTGCTAGCTGTTACTATTGCAAGTCTTTCTAAACCTCAAACTTTTTCTTCATCTTCATCTAATATATGAATGCTTCAAATAAAATATACCTTATTAACTCCATCAAGGAGGATATAATTTTGTTAGTGTTTAAATTACACAAAACTTTACGTAAAAGTGATGTTACAAACGATGAATGAATGAATGATAAAATTTTTTTCTTTCGTTCGGTGAATTATGAACAAAGTAACACTCCATTGGACACTGGTAATGATCTGAATCAAAGTCTTTATCCAGTATTTTCTTTAAAGATTTCCAAACATTGTGACATAGGACAATTTTTATGAAAAGCCATGTTAGAAAAGGCCCTGCAGGGGGTGCTGGGTACATTTCAGCTTGGTGGAGGTTTGCGCTCTCAGCAAAGTTATACTACAGTGACGTTTTTCTTTGCTTTTTCTTTGTTGTATTGGTACCTCAAATATCAAGAAAATGCACATTTACTGGTACAGCTATGAAGGATAATGTAAAGGTCACCAACTCACAACACTTTTAGCTTAATATTCTGTTGAATATAGAGTACAATAGGGTATGCACACTTTCTTTTTACAAATACAACATTACGTTCTTACTCTGCAGTGTCGTTTAAAGAGCTGCACAGACATATCCTCAGTGGGTGACAAAATGTGAAGCAAGAAGTGTGAACAAAACTAACCTGAATTGGTTTTGTATTGATCTGAGGTGTCAGAATAGTTGGTCTTCAACTGGTTTCCAAATGTAATTTTCCAAAACAAATTGCTTGATAGAACAAATGTCCCATGTAAAAAGAAAAAGATGAAAAAATATCTTTGGTGTGAAGAATGGAATTATTTTAGCTTATCTTTGAACATTGATTCTCAGGGTTTCTGTGTATTTTGTCATTTTTTGAAAGAATTAATGGCATACCTGGTTGAATATCAAACACGTTTACCAAAAATCTCAAATACAGTTTCAATGGCAGTTGGTGAAGTTCATTTAATGGGTTGCTCTTTTCTTTCAACATTTAATTTAGGAAATTGAAGGTTCCCATCTAGTCTCCGTTTGGTCTTCTTTTGATCCAATCATCCATCCATCCATCCATTATCTATTCCACATATCCACAGAGCGCCATCAAGAAGGGAGCTACAGCCAATCCCAGCTAACTTTGAGTCAAGCACTGGGTACACCCTGTATTGGTTGCTAGTCTATTGCAGTACTTATGGCTCCTCTTTTTCTTGTCCTTTATTGAATCTACTGATGTGTTTAGTGCAGTATTATATCCAATACCTGTTTTCTCTTGCATCTACCCTGGGGTTTATACTGAAAAGAAGAACAGTATAGTCCCAGCTAACCCCCTTTTAAAGAACTGTGTTTCAAATGAGCAAAATGCCTCCCCTTGTCCTTGTTTTTCATGTTTGGTTTAATAGATATAGAGGGTGAGTTAACCTAAAATTAGCAAAATCCAGGGTGGTGTTAATGTGAGCCGAATCATTTTGCATTCACAGCGCATTTTACTCAACCTTCAAAACAACAAAGAGTGATTGCATGGTCTAAAATGCTTTAGTGGATGCCCCTTTCCTCCTTCAAGACTAAGGATTAAATAATGATAATATTTTTTATTTAAATTGTGGCTTATAAATAAATCAGGAAATTCTCAAAAATAATTACTTAACGCCACGAAACCAAGGCTACCTAGTAGCTATATCTACATTCACTCATTTGCTGAACCACTTACCCCTAGCAGTGTTGCAGGGAGGCGGGAGCCCATTTCAGCCACCGCTGTACGAAGGCAGAGTACACCCTGAGCAGCCCACCAGGCCATCCACAATTTATCACACACAACCATTCACACTCACACATACCTAGGGGCAATTTGGAACAGCATCTTAGCCTAATGTTAACTTTTTTTGGATTGTGTGAGGAAACCAGGGTACCTGGAGGAACCCACATAGCATGGAGAGAATATGCAAACTTCACATAGAATAGTCTGTAGCCGGGACTTAAACCCAGGACCTTCTTGCCGTGAGACGGACGTGCTAACCATCATGCCACTGCTATATCTATATTGTTTTTATTTATTTAAATTGGCATTGCATTTTGGTTCAGTACAACATTCTAAAAAAATGTGTGTTAGGGGATACATTTAGATAAATTGCCATGACTTGGTGTCATACTCAAGGATGATTCCTGCATACTGGAACATTGGGATACAGGTGGACAAGATTAAATATATAGAAGAACAGACTGAAGGCAATGGACTGGTACCTGCATCTTGACTGAAAATGATTTGTGCTTCAAAATATGGCATTGCAAGTTGGTAAGTACATTCCCATTGAATAATAGTGCTAACATACAGTAGCTAGCATACAATACAATAATCTTTGTCAGTGTGCTATGATATGTTGCCCTCCCAATACCACTACCACAGTCAACCGACTTACTGTTACAAAGCTCTGATACTGGAGACTCCTTCCATAAATGTTAAATCAAAATGTTCATATTGACATATTTGTTTATCAATAGCCTTTGATGATTTACATCCATGAGGATAATTAACTATATATAAATGCATCCATCCAATGATCCATCCACTCATCCAGCCATCAATCTATCCATTTAGCCATCTATCCATGCAACAACCCACCAAACCACTCACTCATCCATCCATCCATCCATTTATCCAATGAACCTCCCAACAAGCCACTCACTCATCCATGCATCAATTTATTCAACAAAAAACTCACCAAACCACTCACTCATCTATCCATCTATCCATCTATCTATCCATCCATTCACCCATTTATTCAACAAACAACCCCTCCATCAGCCCACCCACCCATGCATCCATTCATGCCACTGGAAACACCAGACTTATGGATGCACAAATACAAAATCAATTTTTTAAATATATAAACATACCGCTTTGTTGCTAGTCTTACATGGTTCAGATTGTCTACCATGCAAATCTCTGTAGGAAAAAAAATACAACAGAAACAGTAACTAGCAGAAACACATACTTTTAAATTGCACCTTTAGGAGTGCAGAAATAACCACTTCTTCACATCCCAATGGAATTCTGATAATACTGGAGTAAAGAGATAAGGAAGTTATGGCCTGGCCTTTAGCTTTAAGCGTATGAAGGTCAGTGTCTCTTTTGTATGGAGTACATGTTATGTCAGAGCTTTCCATTTAAGCAACAAAACACAAATAGCAAAGAGAACTCAGAGGATCACTG
>JBCNYG010000011.1:12523789-12534920 GCA_039654305.1 Porochilus rendahli | reverse complement strand
GTGTGTGTGTGTGTGTGTGTGTGTGTGTGTGTGTGTGTGTGTGTGTGTGTGTGTGTGTTTATGTGTGTGTGTGTGTGGGGGGGGCAAGAAGCAATGCCAGTGGCGCCATCTACTGAGCAAATCAACCACACAACAGCGTAGGAAATTCTTTTGCTAAGATTTTTTTTAACCACAAATTATAATAATGATAATATTCATATGTTAAAATGTTACAATAAAAAAAAAATTTACCAAATAAACTGAGATTAAAAGCTGCAACGAACATCATTAATCAACATTAATCAGTCAGCACATCCTTTTCAGAACGAGACTGAAATGAGCAGCAGGAAGATTGCAGCCCGTTTCGGTTATTTACGCTCCTGAGTTATGAGCCGGATCGCCTCGCTGAAGGCCAGTGGATGTTTTATACCTCTCTGCCCCCGCGTTATTTTTCTTCGGTTTTTACATCATGGCTTTTGGCTCTATTAATGATAGAATTTAAGATTTATCTGCAGACGCCAGAGAGCACGCGCCATAAATACACCTCCGCGTCGATGGCTTCCTTACGAAACCCCAAACATACGGCTTGGTTTACGACGTTATGACGTCATAAAGTTTAGATGAATTTCAGACAGGTGAATAAAGTTTGCAGGAAGAGAAATTAAATAAAAGTGATATAAACTGGATATTACCAAACTGAGGCTGAGTTACCCAAATGCACAGGAACACTATTAGTGGAACGAGGCTCATGTTGAATACTCAGTCTACCAGTTTTTCTTCTGAGAAGCCAAAGCTGTTTTTCACAAGAAGGTCCTGGGTTCCCTTGCTTGCGTGGGATTCCTCCGGGTACTCTGGTTTCCGCCTACAGTCCAAAGACATATACATTAGACTAACTAGCTGTTCCAAATTGCCCCTTGGTGTGGATGTGAATAGTTATGTGTGTGTGTTTGCCCTGCGGTAGTCTGGCATGCTGTTCAGGGTGCACCCTGGGACACCATTCACCCAGTGTCGTCTGAGATAGGCTCCAGCCTCCCTGATATTATAGGATTAGTGTTAGCTGTGTCTCAGTGTACACTTGCATATGTAGACGTGCTATTTTGAGCGCAAAGGTACGCTCACATTAAGACATATTGCAGCATGCCGTGCACGATCAGTGCTACGAATGCACTATTCTGTAGATTCTACACCCATATTAGCTATGTATGAAAAGAGGAGGGACCTTCAAACTGTTTTTCACCTGTTGGATCTGGCATGGAATGTTGTTAGTAAACAGTAATTCATTAAGGTCAATTTGAAGCACTGCCTATATGTGCCTTGTCAGCTGCACGGTATCCTTCTGCATCTCGTACGTTGTTTGTCACTGCATGATTGAAATCAGGCCTTGCGCTCGTCTATTTCTCTGTCGCTCTCCGATTCCCCCCCTGCAACCCTCATAGCCAATTTTCCTGCTCTTTCATCATTCTCAACGAGCTCAGTAATGGATCAGAGGGAAGAATGACTGGCAATCACCTCCACGTTGCGCCGAGGGTCTTTGAGGCTTTTGTTCCCACGGACCGTATTTACAAATAACTTTTGGTGGAGGCCAAAATGGGTTTAATATTTAATAACTCCTAAGGGCAATAACCAGCACATGCTTGATCGATGACGCATTTGGACTTTGTTCAATGTTAAATGATGCAGGAAATGCACATGACCTGCCTTCAGGAGATAGGACACTTCCATTCATTTCCACTCCGCTCCAAAACAGCGTACTCCATCATAAGTCAGAAGATGAACTATGAATACACTGTTTCCTTTCACTTCTAAGAAGTAATTGTGCAGTTTGGTGGGTGGGCGTGTACTTAGTGTATGTGACTGCAGTATCTCTAAAGTGTACTGAGGTCAGGGGCTCAGCTCACATGGTTTGTGCATGCCTACACCCTTCTCTTGCATTCTGTGACCTCATTGAGAAGTGAAAAGCTGTCCTGAATGCTCAGTATTAGTACAGGAAAGCTACAAAGGATCTGTACTTTCTCTCTCACCTGTTTACTGAAACACTTAATCCTACTTAATCCAGGGAGGCTGAAGCCGATCTCAGCCGACACTTAGCGAAGACAGGGTGCGCCCTGAACAGATCATCAGACTATCACAGGGCAAAACACACAACCATTTGGACTCACACTCACAGCTTTGGAACAGCCAGATAGAATAATGTGCATGTCTTTGGATGGTAGGAGGAAACCGGAGTACCCGGAGGAAACCCACTCAAGCACAGGGAGAACATGCAAACTCCACACACCGAGTCCTGGACTCAAACCAAGGACTCCCTTGTTGTGAGGTGGATGTGCTAACCACTACATCACCATACCGCCCAAGACAACTACGGCATAGGATTATTTCAGTATTAATACATACAGTATACATACACCTGTTATCTGACCAATCAGATTCAAGAATTCAGCAGTGATGTGATATAACAGTTTCATTATACATTGTCAGAGGTTAATGATACTTTGCAGGACTTATAAGGAAGGTATAATATATATACTAAAACACAGATAAGAAGTTTGTTATACATTGAACATGTACTGAATGGGTTACCCACCATAGAGTGTATAAGCAGCGTATTAGCCACTAGCTTTTAAAGAAGATATGCGAAAGTAATTCTTGCTAAAACCTGTGCCATGCTCGTGCACAGCAATTCAGCTACATATCACAGTTAGCAATGTAGCCATGTTGACTTTTAAAATAAAATTTCAATATTATAAAAGCCCTTGGCCTCTTTTAAAGACCTCGTTTGAAAAGTCATTTTCCAGTTTCCAGCGACTGCCAATGATGAGTGAGTTGCATAAAATAGTTGATCTTGTGAGCATGGTGAGCTCATTATTAGTGAAGTACAGCCAGCTAGTTCAGAAAGAAGCAACAGAAGGCCCCATGCTGAGCACCAAGAGCGTCCTGACCTTCTGGATGAGACGTGCAATGCTGTTATTACATAATGTATTGCGCTGGGTTTTAATAGCGAATTGGCTGGAAATAAACCGAGGGGAAAATTTTCAATAAGTTAAATATTTGGAGAGGGGTGGGGGTGTCGAGGTTGAGGTTTGATCACACAACTTTATGAACCAAATGTCCTGATCTGACTTCAAAAATTTTCTCCCTTACACAACCTAGATCGATTTAAGAAACTTCTTCATCCTTTACAGGGTTGGAATAGATGAAATAGCCCGTCCCATTTGAGGTGGGAATACACCATGGATGGGACACCAGACAAACAGTAACCCAACATCAGGATGATACATAAACTGCACTATTGTTGGTTTAAAGGATCTTCTCTTACTGGGTTTATTTTGGGCAGCATGGTGGTGTTGTAGTTAGCACATCCGCCTTACAGCCAGAAAGTCCTGGGTTCGAATCCCCGGCTTGACGTGTGTGAAGGTTTCCTCGCAGAGCACATTAGGCGAATTGGCTGTTCCAAATTGCCCTGAGGCTCTCCAATGTAAACTGGTGCTCACCAATGTATTGCGATGTTCTCCCATGTATACAGAATTCTCCCATGTATACTGATGTTCTACAACATCTACTGATGTTCCCCAATGTATTCTGATATTTTCGGATGTCCTCCACCATATATTGATGCCCTCAAATGAGTTCCGATGTTCTCCTATGTATTCTCTTGTCCCCCAATTTATACTATAGCGATGTTCTCCCAAAACAGGATTAGATCTGTATAATGTGAATGAACCTTTATACATATGGATATGGGGTGGTATTATTTACATCTATGGCATTTTGAAGACGCTATCAATCAGAGCAACTTACATACAATCTCCTTTATACAACTGAGCTTTGAGAGTTAAGGGATTTCCTCAATGGCCCAACAGTGGTAATCAGATTGGAACCCCTGACCTTCGGATCAGTGATTCAGAGCCTTACCCACTGACTCACCACCACCCTGTACTGACTCTGTATTGAACAGAATATTATTGTATTTTTAATTATTACATCATTAATTATGAGTGTCCCTGAGATTTTTCATGTCTTTTCAAATAATTCTTTCTGTAACACTTTTATGATATTACAATCTACAGACTGACATTAATACACATTGTGCAACTCAGTGTGGAGTGCTTGATGCTTATAATTAGGTCCCAGTGTTCTTTTTTCAAAAAACTTTTCAACAAAGTAAAATGTGTGTTATTCTCCTGGGTCGTGTCCAGAGCTGTGCTCCTGTTATAATTGAACTATCTACCAAAAAAAAAAAAGAGAGAGAGAGAGAAAGCAATGGGTTATTTCTGCCCTGAATATCTTTATAAAGGCAGGCTGAAAGAAGCTCAGGAGCTGCCGTAATGTGAGAGATCAGCACACACTCTACAGACAAATACCGCATAGCAGAATATGTGTGAGTGTGAAGGGCCTTCGGAAAAAAGTCCTTCACCTTGTTGACTTTACCGTTTCATTTATCCTCACTAAAATAATATATTATATGCATATTTCATGAATTCCAGTCTGTTTTGAATACCATTCATAATATCCGGCATAAGTATTTTCAATATTAGTGTCCTTATGGCCTTCTCTGTCCTGCCACCTTGTAATAATGTCAGCCGCAAGTAGGTGAGAAGAAAACCAGGCATAAATACACAATATATCTTAATATACACAATATATAAGCTCGCTTTACTTGCTGTCAATACCAGAGTGATTTAGAAAGCCTTGGTCCACATGAAATCTCGAGTCCATCTAACTTGTCTGTGGGTGTATATGTTCACATGGGTGCAGGGACTATGAACACCAAATGGCGTTAACCTGGATATCAAAGAATCCATCTTGATTTGCAGAAGTGACAGGTTTATTTAGAACACACCTCTGGTGTAAGTGCTCCACTGTGCTGTCAGTGTTGTAGCAGATTCTCAGACAGTCTATCTTCTTCACGATGACTTAAGACGCCAGTCAAAACACTTGTGACCTTGAGACTCGGAGACCCTGTTGATGAAAAATGGTTTTTCGGCACCTGCAGAACTGAATAGATATTCTGCAGGGAACAAGATATGGTCTGAGGTTGAAACATTGCTCAGTTCATCATAAAAATTGCACTGTACAGATATTTCTGCTAAAACAATGCAAACATACCCCAGAGATATTGTAGATATCCTTTAGTTCCAATGTTGCACCTTAAAGATCTTCCTCTGTAAGGAACAAGGTACAACGTACAAAAGACATACCATTGAGGGTACAAGCATTTGTACCTTTAGTACTTTATTTTTGAGAGCTTAGAGAGAAACAGACTTTCTCTTCAAAACTATCCACCAAACCACATGCAAATCACATTTGTGGGAGCTGCATAGATTAGAATACCTTTTTGAGGTAACGGGGTTTATGTACATTGTTGAACTTTGATGCTTGTGGTTGATGGTTAATTGCCCTGGAAGGGCAACCTTTGGTGAAGAGATGTGAGGCATGGGATCAGGCAAAGAACCACATAAAAGCCACAAAAAAGACTAGTATGCCCTATCCAGATCAGGGATATAGCCTTGGATCCAGGCCTGGGGGTAGTGTATGCTGGGCACTGTTGGGCTTACACACATTAATACGTGAGAACTGTGGCTGGCCCTACCTTGGCCTTTGTGTGACTATTCAGGCTGATTTTGGAAATGGTTTTAGAGGTCTTGTCTCAAAAACGTGAGATTCTGTAGTACATACAACGCAGATGTCATGTCTCCCAGTGGTAATCTGGGACCAAACTCAGCCGACTGTGTTCAAGGGCAGGGTACACCCTGGATAGCTCACCAAGCCACCGCTTGGTCACACTCACACCTAAGGGTGATTTAGAACAGCCAATTAGCCTACTGTGCATGTTTTTGGACTGTGGAGGAAACCAGAGTACACAGAGGAAACCTAGAACATGGGGAAAACATGCAAACTCCACACAGATGCCCAGGAATCAAACTCAGGCCTTCTTGCTGTGAGGCAGATGTGCAAACCACTGCTCCACCATGCCGCCCTAAACATTTTTATCACCATTTAAATCTACGGTAAGATCAGGTCAGCCATGTATGCCTCACGGATACCTTCACGGTTGCATTGATCCTTGATGCTGCTCGACCTACAGCAAATTTCAAGAAGAACTTTCTGTAAATGGAAGACATGCCCTCCTAGTTCTCAAGGTAGCTCCCTCTGTTCTCATGTACTCCAATGAAAGTGCTTGGAAAAATTATGGGATAATGCGAGAAGGCAAAAAAAAATCTATGTCATCTTTTGTAAAGTAATTCTGGCTATGTGAGACTGAGGCATTAGTTTGGGCCACACAGTTTTGAAGATGAAGGCAAGGGTGTGACATAGGCTTGTGAAAGACATTACGAGACAGACTCGACCGTGTTGGTGTTCCCCAGTTTTTTAATTTCCCATTTATAGACCCTAGGGTGCCAGAGAGACTGGATTTCCTGTGAAGTGAACTGCCAGATGCTACGTGTTCACTCTCACAAAAAAAAATGTTGATCCAACATTTAAATGGAGTCTATAAGTTAAGTTGAGGCAAATCAATTTGAATAAATTTGTCTTTAGTGTTGTGCCAATAGACAAAATACATTTCTGTGCAAAATTGTTTTTTGAAGTATAAATAGAACGCATCAATATAGGAATCCTATGCTTCAGTAGTGGAACAAATATCAGATGAGCCTCTGAGGAAACGAATGAATCTAGAACTAGCTTAGTGTCGACTTTGTAGACATGATTGCTTTTACTGTATTAATGCCAACACAGTTCATCTGCAGGCTATTTTGATATGTACAATGAACTCGCTAGCCTTTTCTGGAAGAAAAGTGATTCTTCAGTTGAGTCACTATCTCTTATAAAGCTCAAGTTCAGGAGATTCTTAGCCTGAATGGTGGTTTCTGATAAATATAAAGTCAAGTGTTGGAACTGATGATGCGGTCAAATTAGAAAGCGAATAAGACCTTAAAACTCTCAAATCTCACTCTGATTGAAAGCCTCCCGATTGATGGCGGTGTAGAGGTTAGCACATCTGCCTCACAGGAAGAAAAAGAGACGATAATAAAAGAAAAACTGCCCTTCTCCCTGAGTTGGCGGAGATAGGCTCCGGCCTCCACGTGACCCTAATAGGACTAAGTGGTTCGAAAAATAAATGAAGGATACATACAGCTACAGAAGAAATTAGGTGACCACTTTTAATGGGGTTCCCTATAAAATATTTTTCTTAATTTTATCCACATAATTCTTTCCACATCTAGGGGCAGTTTGGAACAGACAATTGGCCTGATGTGTATGTCTTTGGACTGTTGGAAAACCCAGGCAAAGATGGGGAGAACATCCAGACTCCACACAGAAACACCCTCGCCAAGCCCGGGACTCGGACCCAGGACCTTCTTGCTGTGAGGTGAACGTGCTAACCACTAAGCCACTGTGCTTTCATGTAGCTGTATGCAAGCTTTTATTTTCATGAGAGTTTTATAGTTTATTTTTAAAGATTTTTGAAGCGTGTGAGTGTGAAAAACACTCCGTAACTCATTCATAACAAAAGAAAGGCAATCTAGCAAGATATTTTTATGAATTATTTTTATAGTTTTAAAGCATTACATTTGGTCGCACACACTTCATCACAATGTTAGCATTTTTGAAACTTATTTGCATACATTTACATTTTACATTTAAAAAAATCAAAGGCCATACTGCATAGCATTCTTCATAGTTTTTACGAAAACATTTTCTTACATTTCTAGAATCTCAGAAGTAATGAATTTTTGACCGCAGATTTGATTCAAGCATTTTCCAGAGTTTGCAAGGTGGATAATATTCATTATCCTGAGATAACAAACCAATCAGATTGTCCTATTGCTTGTATTCCCATGATCCCCATCCCTAATTAGTCTGTCTGCTTAAAGCTTCTTGAATCTATGCTGCCTCCAGGCTGGTTACCTCAGCTCGTGGCTTTCATCTTAAGAGCAATGACCTGACAAAAGCAAACAACATGGGCATACATCTTGTGTTTTATTTAGTAAACTCAGAGTTTGTCCTGGGTGTGTGGTGTTATTGCATTTATTTCTCATTTGTACCATTTTACCATTCTGTGCTTTATATTCTACCAGAAACAACTTGTACTAATAGTACTAAGACTTTATGGTTGTATTCCTAAGCTTAGAGGAAGGGTAAGATTCTCCTGGGTCATAGGCAGAAAGTTGCCCCTGCTATAAAAAAAAAAAAAAGAAAAAAAAAAGTCACTCGCAGACAGTGAAGCAGAAAGCTTCTCTATAATAAAGGTATGATGAAACAAGTGCTTGAAACTGGCTTACATTGCAAGGTGTGTGTGTGTGTGTGTGTGTGTGTGTGTGTGTGTGTGTGTGTGTGTGTGTGTGTGTGTGTGTGTGTGTGTGTGTGAGAACGCAAACTAAAAGGCCCTCAGAAACCACATAGAAAACATATAAATAGCCAATTATAGTGACTTCAAAGACACGCATGCAAAAAAAAAAATTATAGCAATCTTTTACGTAATCTATCGCCAAGGGTTATATAAGCACCCAAATCGGGGGGTGAGGATACTTGCACTGTGGACTGTGGAGCTGACTTGTTCTTTTTTAAGTAATGTTACACTTTCCGAAGTGCCATAAGTTCCTTGTCTTGGGTCGGGAAAGATATCAAGTCTGCCAGAACACATTGGGCATGCTGTATGATCTCCGACATCTACAGAGGAGCACGCGAACCAGGGATAAATTTAAACTTCTTCATCCATTGTTTGTCCTCTCACTTCTTTCGTTCTTTCTATTTCAAAACCACTTTTTAGTATACATCAGGAAACCATTTAGCATTACTAGCTATTCTATGATTTATTCATTTATTATTTATGTTCAGTTAATCCCTTTCTAAAACAACCTGGACTTGTTTTTTGGGTTTTGTTTTTTTTTGATTGGAGGTGGTGGGTTTGTCATACAATTTAAGTGGAGTTACAATAGAAGGGACTGATGTAGATTTGGGTGAGGTGGATTTGAAACCTACATAGTACTCACATATAAAGTCTGAGGCTGGAGCCCTCACACCTAGGGGTGAATTGGAACTGATACTCAGCCTACTGTGCATGTTTTTGGACTGTGGGAAGAAACTAGAGTAATTGGAGGAAACCCACAAAAGCACAGGGAGAACATGCAAACTCCACACAGAAACACCCTCTTGCTGTGAGGCAGACGTGCTTAAGTAAAAAAATCATTATAAGATATTTACAGACATTATAAGAGCAGGAGAGGCTGCCCCTGAATGCACATGCGCAGCAGTTCATAAAGATGTGGAGGGCAGCATCATGTGCAACAAAGAGGGCATGTGCTTGCTTATATCCCCATATGATTGGTGTTGGTCGCACAATAGGGAGGCAATAGGGGGGAATTTGCTATGACTAAATTAGAAAAGAAAAATCCTAGGAGGGTAAGGAAAGACGTATGAAATTCGAAATGTTTATCAAAACACAACCATAGGACGTAGTAACACCCCGCACAACAGACCTAGGAAATAGACCAGATGTTGATAATTACCTACGAGATAAAAAGAAAATTGAAAATGCTCAAAATGCCATGACAATAGCCTTTGATGGCATTTTCTTCTATATGTCCAAAACTGTCCTAGTTTGGCAATTGCCCAATTTGTTGTTAAAGACTTGTTGTATGCCTGTTGTGTAAAGTATTTGGCAGGGGCTTACGCAGTTGGTCAGGATGTGGAGACTATCCAAGGAACACATGTTATGAATAGGTATTAACCCTACATATGTAATGAAGTCAGGCGTACACAGTGGCACAGAGGTAAGCTATACACTATGGTCAACATTTATGTGAAGTTTAATGGAAAGTAAATTTATGAAAATCACTGTGTAAAAATTTAAAACAAAACCTTCAAATTAGTATTTAATGAGGTTGTTAATCATGATAGAAGTAGCTTGATATTCCTCATAATTCTTCCATGGTGCTATAAACATGAGATGGCCACATTAAGTAACACAGATATTATGACAAACTGGATATCCATTACATGCATTCATCTTTCCTGCTACAGAACAATTTACACATCAAAGAATCTGCGTAAAGCTGCTTGCTTACCCCCACTGAGCATTGCACATACAGCACACGCAAATCTGTAATGTGAGGGATAACTCCCTCACTTATGTATGCATTCACTTTACACACCTGCTGGGGTTTCAAGTCATTGTCATAATCTCGGTTGGGTCTCCGCACGTTTTACGTTCTTGAGTTAATAGCTTCACCAATCAGTGCTGACATGAAAACAAAGTCGAAAACATGTCCCACTGGAGAAGACTACTGCGCCTCCACTCCTGTCCATGTAGAATCAGTCTATGAGCAGCAGCTGTGGGGGAAAAAAAGACGAAAGACAACAAGACAAAGATGCATTGACAGTGTGACAATACTGCGATAAACACTACCATCATTATCAATCTTAACATCATTTGATAGATGTGCAATTTCAATTCAAGCTTACTTTAGCAGAACTGTGGCCATTGTTGTTAATCATTCCGACTTTAGTATATACTACAGGGAAACCTAAGAAAAGTGCACTCCATTATATTTTATTATATACTAAGTGGAAACACAAGAAAAAACAAAGCAAGACGAGATTCCTATGGGTTATTTTTTTTATTTTAAAGCATGACAATGATGATGCCGCTCTTTCCAAGAGACTGTGACAAACCACGGATGACTCTTAGTGTCCACCATTACAAATCAAACATTATCCGCTTGGGATAATTAGCAATTATTGAATGAGGCGAAATAGCTCTCACTCATTTTCATAATTTATTCATTTTCTAAGTCGCTTAATCCTAATTAGGGTTATGTGAGAGAAGAGTACACCCTGGACAGCTTGCCAGGCCATCACACACTCCCTCTCACACCTAGGGGCAATTTGGAACAGCCAATTAGCCTACTCTGCATGTTTTTGACAGTTGACAGGTTGACAGTTCAAGCCCCAGAACCACCAGGCTGCCACTGTTCTCATTCCTTCATTCATTTTCTGAACCACTTAATCCTAAATAGGGTCAAGGGGAGGCTGGTGCCCATGTCAGCCGACTCTGGGCAAGGGCAGAGTACACCCTGGACAGCTCGACAGGCCACTGCAATCAAGAAACACGTGGACGGCAATGCAGCCTACTATTTTTAAAAGTCACCAA
>JBCNYG010000011.1:12510806-12523286 GCA_039654305.1 Porochilus rendahli | reverse complement strand
CCGACTCTGGGCAAGGGCAGAGGACACCCTGGACAGCTCGACAGGCCACGGCAATCAAGAAACACGTGGACGGCAATGCAGCCTACTCTTTTTAAAAGTCACCAATGGTTCTTTTACATGCCTCTCACCACAGACAGTGACAGACATGGTTGGCCTTTGATAACCCAGTTAGCTGCACTGGGGACAAAAGCCGAATTCTTTCTACAAAAGCAAAATTGTTTTATTATTTACTTAAAATATTTCTAAAGTAGACAGTGGCATTACTATGTTGTGCATGCCAAATGTACAATAATTATTTAACTTATCCGATGGCAACATGCAATATTTTGGTTCTCTCAAGACAGGGATGCGAGGGTAGCAAGAATTATTTGATGGCTTTCCACCAATTAGAAAGAAGCAAATCTAATGAATAAATAATTATGTCTTTTATTTCCCAAATAGACCAATTTGATCGCGCCATTCTTGTGTTGCTTTATGTAAATACATACTGAGTAGTAATATATAAAATAGCTACATTTTTCAAAACCTGTTGTAACATTCTCTCACACTGTGCATTTATGTTTTTGCTGCTTGAATAAAACTCAGCTGATGATCAACCTTTTATGGAAGCTAGCATCCTAAAAAAAAAAAAAGCTTCCTTATTGATTTTCCTTCACAACTGACTGAGAGACTTTAATGTTTCTTTGCACTGTGGTGATCTGAATATGTCACACTGGCAAATATAAGAACATCCTGTCGTGTGTTGTAGTTGTGATAAGCAGAGGTATTCAGCTTGTTGTCAGTGGAGTTAAACTTTTGTCAGGTACTAGTTTTGCTTCTGTAAACACCTACTTGAGCATGCTTTCTGCTGACTGGTGTGGCATCTGTCAGCATCACTGAAGTGACAGGTCTCGGCGTGTGCGTGTGTGTTTGCGCGTGTGTGTTGGGGAGGGGTAATATGCCTGTTAGTGCTGTCTTAATGCACGAGTTATTCTCTACAATATGCTAAGAGCTACACAAGTGTGTGGCTAAGTTAGTCTGAACACTCATTCATTTGCCAGACCACAATCCTATTAGGGTCGCAGGGGGCAAAGCCTAACTCAGCCAACACTGGGTGAAGGCATGGTACACCCTGAACAGTTCACCAACACATAGGATGGCCAACACACACAATCACCCTAATACCTGCACCTAGGGGCAATTTGGAACAGCCAATTAGCTTAATGTGCATGAGTACCCAGAGGGAACTCATGCAAGCATGGATAGAACTGTGCAAACTCCTCACAGAAACACCCTCGTCAAGCCCAGGACTCGAACCCGGGATCTTTTTGCAGTGAGGCGGACGTACTAACCACTACATCGCCATGAACATGTTTTCGTAATTTTTCCTGGGTTAATTCCTCTTTGAATTACTCAGAGGCTCCTGATATATTTTGGAATACAACAGTGAACAGTAGAGTGGTACCTTCATATATTATGAATTTAGTAGATGCTCCAGGTAACATTTGATAACAATAAAGTGCATACTGAGTATACAGTTTTCCTGCTCACTACTTTCGTACATTTTTACTAATAGGATGAATGTGTACATATTTGGATGCAGCCTTTGTCTGTTTGCAAAAAGTATAAAGCATTCATTCCAATATTATCATAAACCAGTGGTATTTCTAAGCTCGAGTTCACAAAAGATGCATGTTGTGTGATCTGGGTAATATGGTATATTAAAGCTTTATCAGTGCAGTTCCCAAGAAGAGAAAGAAAAGTGTCTCACTGCCTCAGCATGTAGATGCATTCGTTCTTTCTAAATCACCAATTATAAGAGTGACAGACTGAGAATCACCCTATGTTCTAATTACAGAGACACAGAGGAGGAGGAGGAAAGACGGTGTTGTAAGCCCCAAGACATTTAATTTTAATTAAACTTTGGCACTAATCAGGGATGGGAGCCTCACAACGCCTGTGGAGATCACGTTAGATCATACTTTTCAGTCTCAGTTGGCATTAATTTAACAGGAACCTTCTCCTCTGTGTAGCACCCATGATCACTGTGTTATACAGTCAGGTAAAAAAAAAAGTACAGCCCATAAAAATGATTACTATTAGGGTTGTGGAGCCTATCCCATACGAAACTGGGCAAAGACAAGTTACATTCTGAACAGCTGGCCACCTAGAGGCAATTTGGAAAAGCTAGTTAGCCTAATATGCATGTCTTTGGACTGTGGAAGGGTTTGGGTTAGGCGAGGGCGGGTACAACCTGGACAGCTCGCCAGGCCATCCAAGGCCAAAACACACACAACCATTCACGCTCACACTTACACCTAGGGGCGATTTCGAACAGCCAGTTAGCCTACTGTGCATGTTTTTGGACTGTGGAAGGAAACCCACAAAAACACAGGGAGAGCATGCAAACTCCACACAGAAAAATCTAAACCCAGGACTCGAACACATGATGTTCTTGCTGTGAGGCAGACATGCTAACTTCCACACCACCATGCCACACACAGTCAGGCTGGAGCCTATTTTAGCCAACACTGGGTGAGGTGGGGTACATTATAAACAGCTCAACAGACCATCACACAAACATTTACACAACAGAAATATCAATAAATATAATATTCTCCTGTAGAAAAAAAATGACTGGACCCTTGATCTCAGAAGATGGTACTGCCTCTTTCAGCAGAAATAACTGCGGCCTTTTCTACCATCTTTGGTCCACCACTTTGATGGCGGCTTGCTGAAATTTCTGACCGCTCTTCCATGTGAAATTACTTTCCTTGTGAAATATGTCAGAGGTTTATTTGCATGTTATGCCCTTTTCAAAACCGCGCACAACATTGAATGGTGGTCAAATCTGAGCTTTACACTTCTAGACCATTCCATAACACAATGTTTTCTTTTTGAGTCCTTTCTTGAGAGATTTGCTGGAGTGCTTAGACTCATTATCCTTTGTGAAAGGTTCCACTTCGGGTCAGCTTTCACTGTCTGAGGGATGGTAATTCATGCTATCTTCAAGCACTCCTTCATTTGAAGCAGAATTCAAAGTTGAATCTATGACTGCATGCTGCTCAGTTCCTGAGGCAACCACAAACCGTAACATTCTTTCCACCATGCTTTACAGTTGATATAAGGTTCTTCTCCTGTTCACATCTGTGCTGTGACTGTGGCAGTATAACTCTTTTTTTGATCGATGTGTCCAAAGCACATAATTCCAAAAGGCCTGGGGCCTCATGTACAAAGACTTGCATGGAATTCTTACTGAAAAATGGCGTACGCTTAAATCCAGAAAATGTCGTACGTACAAAAAAATACAGATGTAAGAATCTGTGCGTACGCATGAACCCAAGCACATTTCCTTTGAACATCCGAATCAACGTGGAATTGAGCGCACATGTAGGAGTACCCGACCCCTCCATGTCCATGCCTCTATTTAAATATGCAAGCCATATTTAAATGAAATCGCTGGATCAGAAAACCATAATGAGAAATAAAGAAAAACAATATGAGGAAGACGGGGAGGCGGGCAAGAATGAACTGTTTGGCATGCTGTCCTCCGGCATTAACAAATGCAGGAGGTCTGAGTGGGCGAGTGTGTGTGAGGCCGTCAATGCTGTGGGGTTAGAAGAAAAAAGGAGTTAAAAAAAAGAAGTGGTCAGACTTAAAGGTGGCCGTTAAGCGGAGGACGGCTGCGCACCGCCAGAGTCTGGCCCAATTAGGCGGGGGGACAGGAGAGGAGGACCTCACCCTGTTTGAGCAGAGAGATATAGGTGACACTGCTCTTTCAGGGGTGGTGGGAGCACATGTAGGGGACTCCGATTACCCCCAAGTTCACAGCCCTGTAAGATAGAGCTTCATGTGCGCATGCTATTTGGTTTGGTAAATTTAAACATGCCAGTACAAGAGGATATCCAAGACTTTGACTCATGTTAAAATAAGATTTATTTATTTTTTAAAACAGCGCTGTGCTGTGCAATCAGTGGCATAAATGACTGCGTGCTCGTGGGCATCCTCACAAATATCAGTGACTCAATAAATGCATTGGTGAATGGTTGAAATCACCCATCGCACACAGTGCCAGCGTGTAGTTCTAAACCATGCTGTTACTCAGGGTGTATGAATCGTGCATTGAACCAGGAAACCTCACCACAATGTTAGTTCAATGCATTTGTGCATCACATGTGATCTGCACAGTGATTGAATGAAAATGCTTCCAGTTGACGTAAATTCATCCTGTGATAGCCCTTTTATAGCAATGTGTGTGCAGTCGACAGCGCAGATTACATTATGAAAACCAGCTGTCGCTGCATATTGCGCTTTAATTAACTCTGTGGACTAATTTTTTACATTATTTTTCTGTGATTTTGTTGTCAGCACATTCAACTATGTAAAGAACAAATTTATTTAATAAGAATATTTCATTAATTCAGATCTAGGATGTGTTATTTTAGTGTTACCTTTATTTTTTTGAGCAGTGTACAATCGCTGTTTCTTCTGGTTTTCTCATGGGAACTGTTTGGCAGCATAAGCATGTGTGATTGAGGGTGAAAGTGTGCATCACATGAAAGAAGCGTAAGAGTTGGCAACCCTGTCCTAACATAGCATTCCCACTGTATAATAAAGTTTTGCATCATATACAAAAAATAGATCTAACCTAATTGTAGTGCATTGTATGTGAGGTAATTCTGACTTCTCTCACATTAAAAGGTGTGTCGTGTGGCCTACGAGATTATGCAGACACTACACCCAGATGCTTCATCATACTTCTACTCACTGGATGATATCTACTACTTCGGGGGGCAGAATGCACACAATCAAGTGGTTATTTATGCACACGAGCCCCATAGACAAGGAGAGATTGAGCTGGAGCCTGGAGATGTGATTGGAGTTGCTGGCAACCACTGGGATGGCTACTCTAAGGGTATCAACCGAAAGAGTGGTCGCACTGGTCTCTACCCCTCTTACAAAGTGAAGGAGAAAATTGAGACAGTGAAGTACCCTACTTACCACAAAGCTGATAAGCTGCTGAAGAAACAGAGGGATCAAGAGATGCTAGGAAATATTTCATTTATAGTATAATAAAGAACACCTGGACCTCTTGAATAAAAATGCACTGTGTGTAAGTGTGTGAATGAGTGATTGTATGTGACCTTGGAACAGAAGCAGACCAGTAGAATTGTAAAAAACTTATAAACTGGAGAAACAAGATTAGCAAACACAGCATTAGCAAACAAAGTGTTTTTCCCCTAAACCTCCAACCGAAATGAAGGCAACTGCGTTTTATATTCTAATGATTAAATTAAAAAAAAAACTTTTACAGTTTCCCTGTTTTTCTGTGTTTGTTTCACAGTTATGAACACTTTGTTGTCCTTAACATATTTAACAGTCATATTACTGTGCTTGTCTGTATATCTCTCCGAATTGCCTCATGTGAAACATGGATCCAAATAATGTGCCTAAATTTTATGCTATACCGTATTAATCCCGCAAGGGAAATTATTGCCTCTGCATTTAACCCATCCAAAGTGACCGCACACACAAACAGTGAGCACACACACTCTGAGCAGTGCGCTGCCACACACATTCGGGTGTCCAGAGAGCAGTTGAGGGTTAGGTGCTTTGCTCAAGGGCACTTCAGCCATGAAGGTGGAGGAAGAGAACGTGTAGCTCACTACCCACTGCCCCATATTATTCCTGCTGGTTCGAGAATCGAGCGTTGAGACTCAAACCAGCGACCTTTTGGTCCCAAAGCCGCTTCTTTAACCACTAGGGTACGGCTGCTCACAAGCATATGGATTACACACCTGACCTCCTTTTTCTTGCTGTTCCTTATTTTGTAAAAACTTCAATGTTAAATGATCAAAAAATATAAACACAGGAAAGGAAATTTCAAATTAAAGATAAGTAAAATTGTTAAAGATAAAGGGAAGAAAGAATATAAGTAAATATATTAATGAAATATCATTGTGGTAACATTTAAGTGTACTAGAGTGATTTAGTATTTTGTTTGTGTGAACATGTCTTTTTTAATTGATCAATTAAACTTGCTCAACTAATGTGCAGCTTTGTGCATGTGCTTGACTGACATTTTTTAACATTTTTGTATTCTTCAATATTGTATACAAAAAAATTGGTTTGACATAAAAGAAAATTAAGAATAAGACAAGAGCTCAGTATTTCAACTTCGGCTGCCAGATATTTGCATCTTCACCTGTTAAAAGATAGCATCTCTTATGTAAACCTATCTATTTGTCAAGTGAGCAAAATTATTGTAACATGTTTGTGAATGATGTTTTTGTTGCCCACATGTGTCCAATTAGTTTGATTTTTCAAGAATTTTTAGATTTTTCTTTCATATCGTCAACTTAGCTAAAAGGAGATTGAGGTACTTACACATGGTTGCAATGTTGAGAAGACAGCATGCAGATCAAAATAGCCTGTGTGACCATCTTAAAGGAATAAGATCAAATGAAGCTACATAGAAGTTGGTGCTTATAAGAAAGCACCAAATTTTTTTTTCCACCCAGCATATGTCCACCCAGAAAGGGCTCTAAGTTCCGACATATTCCTCATACCAAAATATAAACAAAGGCTCAAGCAGGAAGTTCCAGCTCGGAGTGATGTACCACGCTGGACGGACTTATCGGTGGCCGCTCTGGATGGTGCAGACTGGGACATGTTCCGGCGCAGCAGTTATGGGATTTGTAGGAAAACTGGTGGACGACACGGATCAGAACGTTTCCAAACGCCAGCGGAAACATGGACGAGTAAAAGACCACATCCTACAATGTGTGCAGAGTGGTGAAGGAGGTGAACCAGCGCTACGCACAGAAACTAGAGACAATTCCAAGAGTGGCTCTAGGAGTCTGTGGCAGGGACTAAGCAACATGAAGGACTACAAAGCACTTCCAGATGGCGAAATAAACACCTTCTATGCTCGCTTCGAGGCTGCAGCTCACAGTGCTAACAGTGTTAGCAGTGCTAACATTGCTATGGGCAGCACACTTCTGGAGCACACCAGAAAGGATAATCAATTAATCATTTCAGAGTACGATGTGAGAAAGGCATTCAGGAGAGTGAATACGAGGAAAGCAGCAGGACCAGACGGCATCAGGGGTCGAGTTCTGAAGACCTGTGCCGACCAGCTTGCTCCAGTGTTCACGGAGATCTTCAACCTCTCCCTGGATCAGTCTATAATCCCGACGTGCTTCAAACAGTCCATCATGAAAACAGCCCGCCTGCCTGAACGACTACCGCCCAGTGGGCCCCCAAGGGTGCTAAAAACCTTTTACACCTGCACCATTGAGAGCATCCTGACGGGAAGTATCACAGCCTGGTTGGGAAACAGCACCAAACAGGACAGGCAAGCTCTCCAGAGGGTGGTGCGATCAGCAGAGCATACCATCCGTATCGAGCTTCCTTACCTGGACACTATATACAGCAAACGGTGCTGGACCAAGGCCAGGAAGATAATCAAGTACCTCAGCCGTCCCAACAATGGACTCTTCTCTCTGTTGCGGTCAGGAAAACGCTTCTGTCCCTTAAAAGCAAACATTGAGCGAATGAGGAGCTTCTTCCCGCAGGCCGTTTGGGCCCTAACCCAAAGCTCTAGTAATCTTGTATTGTATATTTTATTTTATATTTATATTTTTATTTTATTCTATATATGTTCTTTATTCTCTCTTCTTGCTATTAGTAGCTTATTCACATTTTTGGGACAGTCGTACTAAGCATTTCACTACATATTGTACTGTGTATGATTTGTATGTGACAAAGAAAATTCAAATTCGAATTTGATTTGGTACGGGGACGTTTTGGTAAGGAGGCTCTTTTGGACGTGAGTCCAAAATCCTGAACAAGGACTGTGGTTACTATGGGATACAGACCACGGACATGTAATTGAAAAGGTAGTCAGAGACCTGTTATCAAGTCTATTTTATATGCTGTATCTTGTAGACTGCAGCCCTTGCAAGCCCTTAGCTGTTGGCATCACGCCAAGAACTAAAGGGTGGAAAGCATCAAAATTAACAAAAAAGCAGATGACAACAAGCAGAGAAGTTTTTTAAACGTTAATAAAGTGAGTACAAGGAATATTCCTGCAGGCAAAGCAGGTGGTACATGGTAAAATTCCTGCAGGGTAAGGCAGGTAGTAACATTTGTCCCTAAAGCAGTGTGGTAGGGATGTTCGGAGAGTCATTTCTGAAAATTGGTTAGTTTTCAGAGAAGGCATTGTTGGACCTGAGAAATAGCATTATAAAAGTGTTATGAGTATTCTTGATGTGATTTTGTGAATTTGTCATGTTGTGTGGTTACTTAAAATATACAGAGAATGCAGAGAAAGGCTGCTGGCAGTAGAGGAAGGGTTGTAAAGTTGAATTGGTGTTAGAAGGAATGAGGAACAAAAAGTTGAGTGACTGAGGAGGATACTGAGATAAGGTCAGAGGAGTTGAGGCAGAGAGTGATAACGAGAAAGAATTGGTAACACTCACACGAAAACAGGAAACGCAACGAGAACCACGAAGCACCAGTGCAACATTTTTGTAATTTGATTATATTCCTGATCCCTTCTCAGAAGACGATGAGCCTTTGGCAGAGCTAGTGTGGGAAAGGTCATTTACAAAGGGGATATTCTTCAGGGTTAAAGGCCACAATCACAGTTGACCCCAGGTGGGTACAAAGGAAAAGAAGTCTAACAACGTCGATAGTGGTCGACGGTAAATTCACTAGCGGATCACAGTGGAAGATACCCACTGATACCATCTGTGACATTAAGGAGGATCTTTGCACAATTGTCTTGGAGATATCAACCAGGTGACACTTCCATCTCCAAATTGCAGCAGTGTTGGGTATAGGGCTAGACAGGCGTTTGTCAGGAGCTACCAACTACACGCGCAGGGGTCTTCACATTAAAGCATAAATAAGCAAAGAAAGATATTGAAAAATACATGAGAAAATGGAATGACTGGACAAGTGGGGAGTTGCAATGCCCAATAACTGGTACTCTTAGTGACAAACAGATGTGAAGAAATGAAGGAAGGGTTAGGTAGCTGGGGAGAGAGATTAAAAAGGAGAAAGGTGAAAATAGATAGAAAGAAAAGGATAGTGGAATGGTTCCTGGAAAAGAGAGAAGTACAGAGAAAACTGAAAAAGAAAAGGGAGAAAGAAATCCAACAGCCCCACCATCAGAGGAACCTGAGGAGCAGGAAAAGCCAACTCCATAAAAGTGAACACAGGTAGAACCAAAAGTATCTCACCTGACAGAAAATTTCTCAGGTAGCAGTAGATGAGGTAAAACCTGATACTGTTCTGATATGTAGGGCAGAGGATGTAAGGATAGAGAAGGGTAAATCCAAACAACTGCCCCATTGGGCAGAAAATCAAGAGCTTATAGAGGAAGAGCGCAGGTACCAGATCAAAGGGACTGAGTTTTCAACAGATGTCGGATTGGTAAAATCAGCAAGGTTAACTAAAACCAGGAGCACACTTGCCGTTATGTTACGTATCGGCAGAGGTTACGTATATTGTTGTCCCCCATAAGTGAAGGCAAACAATCTGGATGACTGTATGAAATCTGGATGTAATGGAACACTAAAAAATGCAGAGCATAGGTCAATTACTGTGTAGCACTTTTTCCCTCTGGAATATTAGAAAATACACTATTGCTGGTACACCACTGGTTCGACACTGGCCGTGAGCAGATCTTCACTTTCTGCGATATGTTCACTTGGCTCTTTTACTTGGGGTTCTATTTATCTCTAGGGTTTCATTCCCTTTCTCTGTGTATTGAATCTGGTGCATCCTGATAATCTATATACAGGGCTAACCCTGAGGTATTATGAAAGTCTGAAAGTTATGAAAGGCCCCTAGACCTCAGACCGTTCAGTGCTATCCTTCTTAGGTCTAGCTGGGTTTAGTAGACTTTGGATTTATGATTTTGCGATGAAAACATAGACACTTAGAGATATAGTAACAGCAAACCAAACAAAATCTAGTGCTAAACTCACATGGATGGAAGATGCAAAAGCAGCATTTGATATGCTGAAAGCTGACTTATTGTACACACCAGCATTAGCATGTACAGACTATGGAAGACCTTTCCATTTGTACATATCAGATTTGCTACAGCAGTGCTAGCACAGTACAGAAGAACATGGGGAAAAGACATATAGCTTACTATAGCACAGCACTTGATAGCGTCCCATGCGATACATGCACTGCTGACCAGCCAAAATTTTTAAATAACCACTGCTCAACTGACAGGTTTTGATGTGATCAGCTCCAGAACTGACACTTAAAAAGTGCTGCACAATAAGTCGCTCTACCCAACTGGCAGAAATAAAAGCACCGACAGCTGCATGTGAACTAGGCACTGGTAAAACATGCATGATATATAAAGAATCAGCCTATGCTTATGGAATATGTCATGTGTTTGGACCAATCTGGGCACACAAAGGTTTCCAGAGAGCTGATGGATCAAGTATTGTACACGGGCCAGCAATTTCAGAGCTAATGGGAGCAATGATGCTCCATAAGGAATTGGCATTTGTGAAATGCAAAGCCTACCAGTCAGATGGAGAATGGGTTAGTAGAGGAAACGGAGCAGCAGATGAAGCAGCAAAAAGGGCAGGAGAAGAAGTGTATGTAATGGGAATGATGGAAGTGGGAGAGCCCTCCTGAGAACATGCGAACTCTGCGTAAAACGGAATGTTAGGAAATACTTTACAGCACCCGTTAGCCAATGGTTCATTCAGGCATCTAGTGCTTGATTTCATGGATATGACAGAAAGAAAAGATAGTAGTGGTAGACCAGTTTAGCCAATGGATTGAGGCACGGGCCACAGCCAAGAATGAAGCTAAGACAGTAGCAAAATTTCTGAAGTGATCCCTCGGTTTCGTATCCCGGACCAGCTGAGTTCAGAGAACAATATACACTTTGTGAATGAGGTAATGAAAAGTATATCAGAGGCTTTATGTATAAAGCACCATTTAGGTTGTGTAAACCACCTACAATAACAAGGGATGGTCGAAAGGACGAATAGAGTGCAAAAGGAAAAGATTTTTGCACAACCACTAGGTTAAATTGGGTACAGGTACTCATGAAGATGTGTTCTCAGACCAACAGAAACACAAATTTAACACCACATGATATGCTCACAGGAAGGACAATGCCAGTAGCATTTACTCTGGGATCCTATAAGGGCCCCGCACTGGAACATTTAGAATGCGAAATATCAAGCAATGCAAAACATTTAACCCAAATATATAGAACTCTGTATCCACAGGTCTATGCACCCACAAATGCTGCAGTCGAGCAAAAGGAGCTTTGCCAAGTCGATCCGGGAGACTACATGTATACCTAGTTATTCAAAAAGGTACACTGGAGCCAACCACAGAAAGAAGGATTATTTAAAGTGGTGTTGGCAACACCAACATCAGTCAGGATAGAGGATAGAGATTATTCTGTATCATTTGAATCATTGTTGCAGAGCTGCTGGAAAATGGCCCAAGTGGAAAGAGTCACGCTCAAGGCTGGTGCAACTTGCTCACCCAGATGAGGACATGGACCCAAAGGATATCCTCCTGAGACCCCAAAATTCTTCTTATTTCTTCTGACTGCCTCTGTCCTACAACACCCAATAATTTTAAACTTGATCAATGTCTTTCTTACATGATGTTCCCAAGGGATTACACAATTCAAAGTCATCGACATATAAGCACAAGGAGACTCTTAAATATTCCCCTGAAAGAAACAGATTGTTCTTGAAGTGTTCACGATCCCGATATGAGCAATACAGTTTTTGATTTACATTACAGGATGCATTGCTATGAACAACCTTATCAACTATGACCTTACAGCCCAGAAGCTGCTGTAGAAATTTGCATTCTATGCCACAAGAACGTACTCAATAGGTTCCACGACTTTAAAATGTTCCTTGTAGTATATTTGAAGTTTGAATCCTGTAGCTAGTGAGCCATCCTTGGCTATTTCTTTTAGCAAAGGATTATGGGTAGAAATAGCAATGCTCAACTCATCAATTATTAACTGATCAACATTGAGGTCATGCTTTTTGAAAACATCAACAGCTATACTGTTTGTTACTGGCACAACAGCAGAGGTAAAAGGAAAATGCAAGTCTTCCAGTAATACATCAGTTGCTGAGCTTGGGACATGGGAGTTCATCTCCAACTTTAGAAGAACAGATGCAAATTTATGAATAATTGCATCGAGATTCTCATTGATAAGAATCCAAATCAGAACCCGTTTCTGCATCATGACGGCAATTATCCTTTACATTACTCTTTGTCACTACTCCAACTTTTAAGTCACTCTGGCACTGTACAAGTGCCATGCTTCCTGTTTTTATGAGATTTGAAAGAAGCATACATATCAGATTGATAAGAACAATTCTGGTACATACAGGTGACGGTTTCAAAGCGCTTTAAGTGGTTGTAAATATGGGCAAAGTATTCTCTATTAGATGGAATGGCACTTCCTGGACACAAAAA
>JBCNYG010000011.1:12499008-12510706 GCA_039654305.1 Porochilus rendahli | reverse complement strand
ATGGATTGTATTTTATGGTTTCACCCAAATGAGGATGGGTTTCCCTCCTGAGCCTGGTTCCTCTCAAGGTTTCTTCCCCGTGTCGACTGAAGGAGTTTTTCCTTGCCACTGTCGACACGGGCTTGCTCATTAGGGATGTGTAGGGGGTTGTAGAGCAATTTTTTTCGATTCCTCCCTAATTTAATTTTACTATGTAATGCTGATTTGTGACAATGTCAATTGTAAAAAGCACTATACAAATAAAACTGAATTGAACTGAAAATTGAATAGTTTGAGAATCACCGAGTAACAGCTTAGCCAACAGGTGTTAACTCTCTTAATTAATGAACTGTATGTCACTTTTTTATGCTTTTTAAACCTGAATAAAGCTTTAGTTGATTCTAAGGGCTAATTCAAGGTCGCTCATGTAAAATGGTAGTGTTAGGTTTTGGGCAAGTCACATTTTCTTGACAAAAATAGGATCTGAATTAGTTTTTTGGTCCTGTTGTTTAAGTTGAGATAAGGGTTGAAACAGCAGGTTTATTTGTGAAGCAATTCAGACAGGTAAAGAAGAACAAAATAAGGGTTTAAGAGAGAATTTAAATAAACTTACCCTGGGTTTACATTGGGACACAATGTCTGTAATATCCACAATTTAAAAAAACATGTAGCTCCATTAATTATGACCATGCTTGGAGTGCAGTTGGGGTATAAAAAGAAGTTGTGGTGCATGCAAGAGATGAAACTTGAAGGAATCATGTTTCCAAGTTCATCAAGATCTCCTAGGATGGCATATTAAAGTATGTTTTGCAGTTAAGCATCACTGCACGCTATGATTTCCACATTCTATCATGAATGGTGTCAAATCATAATAATCAAAAATCTTTGACTGTCAAATTTTGCAACGATCAGCACGGTCATCACGAATCCACCAACTCCCTTCAAGATTGATCATGATTTGATCCCACGACCACCACGCTCGTCAGATTTCTCTCAAATCACAGAAATTGCAGACATTGTGCCCCACTCTAAACTCAAGATTACTGAAAATGGGTAAAGCTCACTGAACAAAATGGCCAGCAGAAGGGGTAACAAAATTTTTTTGAAAAATATTATGGCAGACCCATGACTTGGAAGAGTTGGTGAATGGGCCTCCTAAGCTCTATAATGGTGCATAAAAGTAGATAGTGGACTTTGAAGAAAAAACTCATGTTACATCTGCAGTGGAAGATGTTATGATCACAGCAAACATATATGATATGACCATTGATCCTAATATTGATGGAGGGGAATACAATTAATACCAGGTATGCTCAATGATTGCTGCAGCAATAAGGCCCACCTGAAGTATGTGGTACTGATGTAGACAACCTGGTCATACTAGAAAAAAATTTATTCAATTCAATTTTATTTGTATAGCGCTTTTTACAATTGACATTGTCGCAAAGAAGCTTTACACAGTAAATTAAGTTGGTGAGGAATCTAAAAATGTTTTCTACAACCCTCTACACATCCCTAATGAGCAAGCCCGCGACGACAGTGGCAAGGAAAAACTCCCTCAGTTGACACGAGGAAGAAACCTTGAGAGGAACCCCATCCTCATTTGGGTGGCCGTTATGTGGAGGACGGCTGCCCACCGCCAAAGTCTGGCCCAATCAGGCGGGGGGACAGGAGAGGAGTACCTCACCCCGTTTGAGCAGAGCGTCATAGGTGACGCTGCTCTTTCAGGGGTGGTTGGAGCGCATGTGGGGGACTCCGGTTACCCCCAAGCTCACAGGAGTTTCCTCCGGCTACACCGGTTTACTCTCACAGTCCAAAAACATGCACAGTAGGCTAATTGGCTGTTCCAAATTGCCACATTAGTGTGAATGGTTGTGCGATGGCCTGGCAATCCTGGTGTAGGTATTCTTATTTTCTAGATGAGTTACAAAAAGGTGCAACATGGCAGATATGTCCTCTATAGACTGGTTGGCTTTCTATGTGAACTTAAGAGCTTCCAGGCTGGTGGGGAGGCACGATCTTATATGCAGCAGTAGTCATTCAAATAAGCAGGGTTTAGCTTTTTGGGCACAGGTATTATCAGTGTATACATCCTTCAGTTATATTGCACAGTACATCAGAACATGGCCTTGTATATTGTCTGATCTGTCCCGCTAGACACTCTTATTAGACCCTTGAAGTTCCTGGTTGCTGGGTGATGGTGGGACCCTGGGTCTCTGTATCCTCTCTTTTGTTGGTGGTCTTAAAGCATTAAGGTTATCCAGTAAGATGGGGCAATCATAGCCTGCCTGTACCATGGGCATGTACCGTATTACTGTCTGGAATCCCTATGACTAGGTCTTTGTGTCTTTTGTTTCCTTGTTTCCTCTTTTCAGGTTGTTACTAACCACACATTATGCTGTGGTAACCAGCTCTAAAAGCAGCTTTCTTCACAGCAATTAGACCTCCCCATTCAGCTAAGGTGTGTTGTTGGCATTGCATTAATGGTTTCTGCAACAGTTACATGATCTACGCATTTGTTAAGAAATCCTGTCACAGCCTCTGTGTATTCCTGCAGGTCGGCAAAGTCTTTATAAGTATCTACATCCTTAAAAAAGCACCATTGTGTGCATTCAAAGTACTCCTGCAGTGCTGTAATATTCTCCCATGGCCAAACTCTGATCTCCTTAACTGCTAGTGGCACTTGTTTCACTTGGGGCAGGTGTGCAAGCATCAGAATGACTGTCAAGTGGTCAGAGTTGCCAATGTGGGATAAGGGGTTAGCTCTGTATTCATTGATGTTTTTGTACACAAGGTCTAGTGTATTGTTTTCCTTTCTTGCGCATTTTATATGCCAATAGAACCAAGGTAAGATGGACTTATCTTGTTAAAATGACGAATGCGTAGAGGTGGGCTGTCTGCAGCTAACTGATGGCACTATAAAGCCATGGCCTCCTTTGCATTTGCACTTGGGGGAGCATAGACTGTAACAGTAATGATCGCTGTCAGCATGCGTGGCTAGTAAATAGGTCTGGATCTTACCCAACATGGTCTGCTTTTTGTAGCCCTTCATGCTCAATTCCAGTGTACAAGATGGGTTTAGCCATCTAGATCTCTGTAAATATGAAGACACAGCAGTTTCACACTCCAGCAGTGCTGGCAGGGTTGTTTTCCTTTGGTTAGCTCAAGGTGAGGCCACAGACAAAGAATGTCAAGCTTGCTAACTGTCTCCAGCCTCATGCCGACGATTCCTACATTTGTCTCTAATGTATAAAAGAAACTCACTACTACAGAGTTGCTTTTTGTCTGTCGACAAAAACAGAAACAAAGCTATGGAAGCAGACTATTGCAAACAAATTATTCAGTGGACCCAGTCGCTAAAGTGAAGTGAATGGAAAACATTCTAATAATTCTGCTGGCTGGTTGCAATTTTAGCGCCACCTATAGACATGTATATAAACTGCAAGACAACCAATTTTCTACAGAGTCTAGTTCAGACGGTTAGTATTTCTTATGTTGATTCCTGCACATTAATCATTTTCCATTAGAAATTAGTTTTTATATGTTATTTTATTATGGAGTATGAAGACATGGCTATACTTGACTGACAGAAATCCCAGGGGATACAGACTTCAGCTCAAGCCTGATTATACCAACGTTTCTGTACACAAGCACTGGTAATTAATTTCTACTAAAAACATGAGAGTCACGTTAGCTAGTTAGCCTTGTAAGCTAGCAAGTTTTATTCCCATAATAACCACATCCAACGACAACAATTTGCACAAAGCCATCTATTCATCAGTGAAAACACACTACCAGTAACATTAAAATGGATTTTATAAATTGTATAACAAATCAAAAAAGTTGTAACCTCAGCCTTTAACCTCAACTTGTTTTGAATTTCATTAAGTCCTTCATAGACATCCACATTCATGAAATATTTCCAGCTAAATCTATTTAAGCGCTCTAGATAGATGTAATAAAGAAAATTTAATAGTTTGATAATTTACACTACTGAAAGTGGGCATAAATAGCTAAAGTGCTCAAATGACACCCTGAGCACTTCCTGTGCATGCTTGAGCCAGAGGAATTACCTAGTGCTCAGAATGATTGTAAATTTGACAACATGGCCAGGTCAGATTAAAATGACTTTATTTCTATATAACAGGTTGTATTGACAAGATTGTATCCAGCAATATATAAAGTCGGTGGTTGTACTGTGTTACCTAAGTTGTATGTGTTAGCAGAGGTCTCCACAATAAAATATTTTGAGTATTTCAGAAACTGAGAATTCATGCAACTCTTTTTGTGCACAACAATCTTTCAAGTTTGCACAGAATTTCAGTGAGGGGCAGTTCTATATGTGAAAACACCCCGAGCCCCTAGGTGTGAGTGAGAGCAGGTGCAGAGCTGTTCAGGTTGTTCCCAGTGTCAGCTGAAATAAGCCCCAGCCTCCCCATGACCCTCATAGGATTGAGCACTTCAGCAAATGACTGAGTGAGTAAAAGTGCATTTTGAATAATGTAGGGTATTGCAGGACTTGGCAGAGGTTTGCGCTCTCTGAGTGTTAAAGTTTCCTTTTCACACTTCAGTTGATGTCCTAATGAGCAGGTGGGCCTCTGAATATTCTGTGTGTCTATGTGTTTTACATTTCTCTGCTCTTTTTCTATGCTTTGCATCCAGCGAGAATAAATAACATGTTTTTCCAGGGCCATTTTTGTTGTTTTGATGAGTTTAACAGCTTCTGTGTGACCTTAGTTGTCAGATTTCTTTACACAACATAGCCAAAAGCATTTTGCTGGGGATTTCCATGACTCACTGCATTTTCTTCTTTTTTGTTAAATTCTTGCATGCACTACATTTCACAGAAATGTAAATTTACAAGAGTTACTACGGAGATTCATCTCCATTCAGTCATAATTGTTGTGAGTCACTGATAATGGGTGATGAGGTCTGGGGTACAGAAGGCATTCCATTTAATCCCCAAAAACTTTGAGATGAGCTGGTTGAGGTCAGGGCTCTGTGCATTCAAGTTCTTTCACTTGAGCATTAATGCACTATGTCTTTATGGTGCTTGATTTGCGCCCTGGGCGTAGTCATGTGGGAATGTGTTTACTTTCATCAGTCTCAGGTATTAGGGTCACTGGGATGGCTGTTTGCTGGACCCCTAAACATCTCAGCTCATTGCACTGCCACCAAACACGCAACTATTCACACTCGCACTCACACTAAGTGGCGGTTTGGAGCATCCAGTTATCCTAATGTTCATGTCTTTGGATTGTAGGAGGAAACCAGAGTACCCAAAAGAAACCCATACAAGCGCATGCAAACTCCACACAGAAGTGCCCTCACCGAGACCAGGATTCAAACCCAGGACCTTCTTGGTGTGAGGCGGATGTGCTAACTGCTATGCAAACGTGTCACCCTTCATTAGTCTCAATGAAAGGAAATCTTAACGGTACAGTATACCAAGGGATTCTGTACAGTTGCATGCTTTTAACTTTGTGGCAACAGTCGCGGTAGAATCAGGTATGGATGTCTCTCTCTCTCTCTCTCTCTCTCTCTCTCATTAGGCAAATCCATTCTCTTCCTGAGAATAAACTTCCCATTGTCAATGAAGCTCAGTGGATATTACTCACACATTAACCCTGCAGACTGCACTAATCAAGCTCATAAACACAACACAACAGCTCACACTCACCTCCACTATTCTTGTTAACTTATTTAATTTTCTCCTCCTCACCACAGACTCGCCCTATCACTCTCTGATGGGCAAACTCCTCCGTCATCTCTTGCCCCCATCTCATAAGTGATGACCGGTGGGAAGCGCTCGCTGTCACTGTAAGGCACTCTATCTGAGCACTTTATTGCTCACTCCAGGTCACACTGATGTCTCACTGCATAAATGATGGCTATGTAAATCACCCACAATGCTCTGCCGCTGAATTTAAGGACAGATTTAAGGTAGTGGCAGAATTGCTATATGTACAGGAAACCGATTGAGAGCGAAGGGCTTGAAAGAGAGAGAGAGAGAGAGAGAGAGAGAGAGAGAGAGAGAGAGAGAGAGAGGGAGAGAGAGAGCGACCACTTATCACAGAGTCTGCAAGTAGCAGCCAATTCATCCAAGACAGACCAGAAACTTTTTCACACAAATTCAAGCATAGTATTTTAAATTAAGCTGCTGGTGGCTGTTATGGATTTTTGCTTACAGTGACGTAGCTGAGCCTTATCTGTGTTTACTGTGAACTTTACCTGCAGAAAAGAGTTGCTTTACTTTTTGGGGTCTGACTGACACACAAAACACCCTATGCTCACTACACTGTAGATGTTTGGCACTTGAAGAGAAGGACGGCACACAGTGTGGGTTCGAGTCCCGGGCTGTGTGTTTTTTTTCCTGTGGAGTTTGCATGTTTGATTTTTGATATACTGTATTAACCCCACAAGGGAAATTATTGCCTGTCCATTTAACCCATCCAAAGTGAGCACACACACACACAGGCACACACACAGAGACACACACACACACACACACAACCAACCATTCACCCACATTTGCGCCTAGGGGCAATTTTAAATACCCAGTTAGCTTAACATACATGTCTTCAGAAGGAGGAAACTGGTGTACCAAGAGGAGACTCAGAAGCAAGCTTTTGAACCAAAAGGTACATGATGCTATAATGTTATATAATGTTAGAGATCTGCTCTACATGAGTACTGCGCTAATTAGCCTAATGTACAGATATTTGGTGTCCCCTGTAGGAGGAAACTGGAGAACCCAGAGGAAACCAACACAAACACAGGAAGACCATGCAAACTCCGCACAGAAAAACTCTCACCAAGCCCAAGACTCGAACCCTGGACTTTCTTGCTGCGAGGCAAATTTACTAACCACTACATCACTGTGTCTCCATGTATCACATCTCTCATACAAAATGTGGCATGAGACATAATCCTACATCATGTGGGCCAAGCCTTTGGGAACCTCTGCTTGTTCTAATAGGGACATCTGCTGGTGTAGTCTATAATAACATGTAAAGGATTTCTCTATGAAGGCTTTTTCATGACTCTAATGTTCATCTGTTCACATGTGGATGGGATTTAAGCAGCTGGAACACATAAAATGCTCTAATAATCTTAAGTGCCACTAAAGTATTGTTCATTCAAGGGCAATTAATTTATTGCTGTATGGCTTATTGGCACTATCTAGACCAGGGATCTCAAATTCAATTTACCCGGGGGCCGCTGGAGGCAGAGTCTGAGTGAGGCTGGGCCGCATCAGGATATTCACAAGAAAAGCTTTGTTTTCTTCTCAAATCTCTTTATTTTTATTGTTTAACACAAAATAAGATGAAAAATAAATAAACAAATTAAGAATTAAAAGAAAATAAATTAATCAATCAGTAATAAATAAATAAAATAATAATAATGAAAATAATAATAATATTAATAATAAATAGATTTCTCTGGTCAGAGACTACATGAGGTTTCTTCGGTCTTCTGTATCTGCTGTGTTCAGATTAATGTCTGTATTAACAGCTCTTTAACCTTTAACCTTCTTCTGAAAATGAATTGTCCTAAACAGTAATGGAACATTGAAGAACATGGACTGTTCTTCTGAACGTGGTTTCTCTTGCCTTGAAGTTTCAATCAAGCGTTTAGCCGACGTGCAGAGAACATCATTTCCGCTTCCTTTTTCTTGTAACCGCAGCACGGCTGTCGGCGGATAAAAACCTGGTAGCAGTCTCCTTTGTTTTTATGCTCAATGTTTATGTCTTTCATGATGACATGAACACCATGGCATTTGTAGATGTTGGAAAGTACCGGGATAGCGAGCACAAAAAAGCGGAATGCTCACAGACTGCTATCCGCCATGCTGTAGTTACAGGAAAAGGAAGCGGAAACGACACCATGCTGCTGTTGATGTCATTTGTTTTGACTCCTTTTTACATAATATAGAAATATATGTAATTTTCATTAAAAACAATGACCCACAAATATGGGTGCAACCCTATAATTGGTCCGGGTTACTGGGGACTGTCATTGCCGATGGTGTCGCTTTGTGACTGCAGAACACATTTCCGCTGCATTGAGTTTCTTACTTTTCTTTTATCCCACCGCGTGCGCATCACTTTCATTTATTTTGTCAGAGAGAGAGAGACAGAGACCTCATATACACTCTATAAGTGCCATTGACTTGTGGATAAATATATATAATTATTTATATACGTATATATAGGTTTAATGTCACGCTGGGCAGCAACTTAAAAACACTTTTTTTGAAGTGTTGTGAATTTACAGCGTTGGGACGAATGTCCGCGTGAGCCCAATAGAAACAAGGCAGCCAACCAGGCACGGAAGAAAACTCTCCATGGCAACGCTGCTGTCACTTTCACTCATTGAGAAATGTTTCTCTGCTTGCATTAAACCTGGCTAATGTCCCGCCCCTGAGAACCATATACCCCACCATGATTGGTAGGTTTGTTCAGCTCTGCACACAACAATGTAAAGTTCCATACATATCAGACTCGTGGCCCGCAATAACATTAAACTTTCATATTAAAGCGGGGGCCACAAACTATCCTCCAGCCCGCGTGCCGCGAGTTTGAGACCCCCCACTTACACTTACATATCTCCTGCTGTGTAGAGAAAGTTATTTGAACAGTACATAGACATGCATACTTGCTGAGCTCTATGGCTCATATCTAAGCTTACGGAGGATCGAGATCAGTGGTCACTAACTGTGTTCCTGGTGATCCACCTCCATGAAGCCTTCACAACCATCCAACACTCCACCCCTAGTCATGTCCACCTGACCGCTCACGCACTCACTCATTTGCCAAAACGATTAATCCTACTAGGGTCACGGGATCAACAATGGGCAAAGGTGGGGAACTCCCTGAACAGCTCACCAGACCACCTCAGAGCAACACCACAAATAAACCATTTGCGCTCACAGCTAAGGGAAATTTGGAACAGCCAGTTTGCCAAAGGTGCATGTCTTTGGACTACAGGAGGAAACTGGAGTACAAAGAGAAAACCCACACAAGCACAGGGAGAACATGCGACGTCAAAAAGAAATGCCCGACCCCAGGACCTTCCTGCTTTGAAGTGGATGTGTAACCATTGTGCAACCGTGCTGCACTCCCATTCCCATATAATCATTCATTGAAGAAGTTCTTGATGACTTAATTAAAAGAGCTGTGTTACAATATGATTGGAGATTAAAAATCCGCAGGTAGGTCAATCTCAAGGAGCAATGGATGGTGACAAGCACTTATCGTCATGCTCATACTCCTTATTCGGTCACTAATAAGATACTAAGTGCTTGTATGATGTTGCTTTCTGCATTGCAAGAAAGATTATCCAAAAAAACATAAAACCTGTGACTGCTAAATATGATTAATAGAATCAGGCTTTAGGAGGCTTACAGTACACGTGCTTGGAGAAGGCTTGGAGTTGTAGGGCTGAGTAGGAGTTTGGTCCTCCCATCGTACACATCTCCTGAGATTTTACCCTCTGCCAAGAGAACAAAATGGGCATTATATCTAAGACACCTATGACAAAGGGCCTAGTATGTGGTGAAATGTGTGATGCTCGTTGCCCTTTTGCAGCAGGGCACCGCCTGCCTGTGGCCACATGCTGCACATGCCCATGTAGCAGCCAATTTGCTACGAGCAACAGGGGGGAGTTGTGGTGGTGACACGGCTGACTATGAGCGGTGTGTTTCATTGGTTCTCATCCATCCATCATGATATGTTGATCCATCAATGATATGTTGCTCACACTATACTGTATGTGTCCTTAACTCGATTGCTTAGGCTGTGATCACACTAGTGGTGCGGTAAAATAGCGTCGGACGCTTTTCATTCTCAAAATGTTCTCAGATTTGTCTCGCGACATTCGTGGCACTTCCCATTTTGGTCGTGAACTCGTGGTTCGTGAACATGTTTGAAATGTGTGCGAATGGTGCAAAACGAGGCTCTGACATGCAGTAGTCTCAAACTCTTCTCAAACAGTCTGCACATTTCGCGAGACAGTCGCAAAGTTGTTGTTTTGCTCGCAAATTATTTGTTTTTCATTCACAAGGAAAAGCAAGAAGTTGGTGACTTCCATCTGGAAAGTTTAATACTTGCTGGCATCTGCTATATTCTGCATATTTTGTCATCATTCGTATTTAATTTGCATTTTGTTCAAGATAATAAAGCGTGAATGAAAAGCGAATGGTTTGAGGGTAAAAAGTGAACAAAACGCAACTGATTTACGACGGGAGATTCGCTTTCATCTGCAAACCAATCGCGAATTACCTGCAAATCAGTCACAAATTGTCGTGCAAACTTTTCACGACTTTTATGCGATATACGTAATTAAAAACAAAATGTGGTGATATTCAAATACTCAAACACTATACATATACATATATACATAGAGACAGAGAGAGAGGGCATGGTGGTGCAGTGGTTAGCGACATCCGCCTCACAGCAAGAAGGTCCTGGGTTTGAGTCCTTTTCTGTGCTTCCTCCAGGGACTCGGCTTTCCTCCCACAGTCCAAAAACAAGCTCATTAGCCTAATAGGCTATTCCGAATTGACACTATGTGTGAGTGTTAAAGGTGTGTGTTGGCCCTGTGACAAGCTGTTCGGGGTGTAACCCACCCCAGAAGCGCCCTTGCCGAGCCCAGGACCTGAGCCCATGTCCTTCTTGCTGTAAGGTGGAAATACCACTATCCGACAGCTAATACTGGATGTCCAGAGGGTATGAGTACATGGAAAGACTTCCTATGCTTTTTGAAATGACTGAACATCAGTGGGAATTACTGTCACTCCCTGGTTGAAAGACCATAATGACATTCAGCATTTTAATGTGTAGATCTGAATTCATCATAAAATGAGTGACAGAACCTGGTGGACTAGCTGACACATGCTGGTGTGTCAGTCAGATAGATGTCTCAGGGGGGAGGTGCCAACCTGTATGACAAGACATGCCAAGCAAGAGAAATGTCTTGAATGAGAGGAACAGTGGGTGCACATCACTCACTGACAAAGAGATTGTACGAGGAGGTCTAGCTGCTAAACTGCTACATGACTGCGTTAATAATTACCGATCCTAATCTCCATTCAGTAAACATCTTCGAGTTTGGAGGTATCTAATGACTTCACACTCTGGAAAACACTCATTCTTATTAAAATCTTACATTCAGAAAACAACTCTATAAAAACACCAGTAGAAGCTCCAAAGCGCATCATCTACCATCGTGCAGCATAAGATTCACTGTCATTTGCTATCAGTTACGAAAACACCAACGATCACCATCAAACACCAACAGTAAAAAATTTTAACACCATTAAGTATTTACGGATACCTACCGCATTCACCGCCAACAACACGATATTAGCCGTTAAACACCACAATGTTTATCACTGTGTAATATTTTTCATAAGACACTGACATGTGTATCTCTAGAACCAGGACCAGGAATGTTCTAGGTAGCAGGATCTTCAGGACTAGTGTTTTCCCAGCATCCATCAGTAAGTATTAATACATACAGTACAACGTGGCCTCTGATGAAACCTGCTATCTCCTAGCTGTTTTGGGGTAAATTCACAGTGTGTGTGTATATATACATACATACATACATATATATATATATAGTATAAGGGAAAAAATGACTACAATTTCATCACTACAGACCTGTTTCGTGGTTGCCCACTCATCAGGGGATTATATATATATATATGTGTGTG
>JBCNYG010000011.1:12392396-12404430 GCA_039654305.1 Porochilus rendahli | reverse complement strand
GAGATATAAAACACACACACACACACACACACGGCATAGAGCTCGCACACACACACACACACACACACCCCCACACACTGCATAGATCTCACACACACACACACACACACACACACACACACACACACCTTTAATAAGTATTAAAACAGACTACACCATTGTGCTTACATGCTGAAGCTTTCAATGAATGATTGGTGTTTCATATTAATGATTCAAAGTCGAATTGACTAAATCGCTGCTGCTCTGATTCAATACACAACAATATTTTTTAAAGTACAGTCTCCACCAACACCATTAATCATGTTACACATGTGAGATGGAGGGTGTGATAGGGGGCAGGTGCTCACACGTCTGTCAAAAATCAAAATTGTGCAAGGACGCGATACACACACTAGAAAGTGGATTTCATATGAAATCATCTACACCAGTATTGCTGTGCAAGCTCATATCTGAATAATGAGCGCAACCCATGTCACATGCTTAACATGTTTCAACATCAAATATTCTCATCACCTATGTTTACTGTATAGCAGATTAAATTGAAGACTTTGACTGGCTCTCTGTAGTTCGGAGACGATGCGCTCAAATCCTGCAGATGATACGTAGCCGAGAGTTCAGACTTCTGAGTTGGACGTCTCACATGGTGGGCGGAGCATACTCTCAAATCATTACACTAGGAAATGGTGGACACCTATGAGCTCAGGTTTGTGGAAGAGGGTTGATAGCACACATCAGCTTTCCCTTTCACTATGGTCACTGATTTCGACTGAAAAAGCCAAGCACCAGCTGGTACCAGCACCACATATCTGCTGGTCCCATACTTGGAAACAGAGATGTCAGTGGCAAGTGCAAGAAATTATGTTTTATGTTAATTCTGTTATGATTGATGTTTGCGGTCATTACATGCAGGCATTACTCTGCCTTGCCAAATGCTGGATATAATGACTTTAAATGTGTCCATTCATTCATTCCATCTTTCACTTCATTTTGGCTGAATAGAAAGATTCACCCTGGCTCACAGGCTTAGTCTGAGATCAAGAGTTAAAAGGAAATTAAACCTTGTTGTTATAATTATATATGTTAGTTTAATATCTGCATACTGTTATGAATACCAGTAACATTATTATTGTTTTATATAAACTGCAGGATTCACATCCTATTTTAGCAGTTTTGTACTCTCACTTCAAAACTGTAAGCAAAACCACCAGATGATTAAAATATACATATGTTCATGTGTAACAGGAGAGTTTGAAAGGCTTGACCTTCATTACACTTTAAGAAAAAGAAGACATGTAATTTCAAGTATAATTATAAAAAAACGGCAATGTTTACTATCATCATCACTAGTGTTACTTGTTGGGGTCATTGAGACTTGTATACAGAAGTAAGAAAATAGCTCCAGAAAGAGACTGTGGCCACTTTAATTACATTTCCATGAAATAACACTGTATTACAAGTATTTAATATGCCTGGGAAGTGAACTGGCCCCTTTAAAGGTACATTTATAACCAGCAATAATTTCAAAAACATGCATTTTGTTTGTCACGATTTTTCCAGCAAATGTTACTCCAGTTACTGCAACTTCCTCGATGCAGCGTTTAATTCCTAACCCTGCCAGTGAACACATTTTTATCACCTAAAATGTCTCTCATTAAATAGATCGGTCTGTTTACTTGTGCTGGACATCCCCACCCAATGTGTTGGCATCACTTCCAGTGAAAATGCCTGCTAACCATTGGTTAAGCCCCCGCTGGTAATCTACGGGATACAATTACGCAGTTTTGTGCTTTTTAAGGTCAACTATGATAAAATAAGCATCTGTATTGCTTTAAAGTATTACATACGCAAAAATTGTGCTGTAAGGATGACCAATACTGGTACATTTTAAAACTCATTTGCATAAACAATTAATAAGCTGATGCTCATTATCCTAAAACACCTACACAATACATGTTTTATGATATAGCTTTACAGCTATAACTAGGTGGGAGGTTGAAGGGTGAGTGCAATTACTCTCTTTCTCTCTCTCTCTCTCTCTCTGTGTGAATGTGTGTGTGCGTGTGAGAGAGAGAGAGAGAGAGAGAGGAAGAGAACTGAGCTGCTGTTGTTTCTTAATCTGAAGAGGGATAATGAGCTAAAATATGAACTCACACACACACACACACACACACACACACACAGGACTCCATTAAAGGTAATGAAAAACAGGTGACAACTTAAGGTGTATGGGGAAAAAAACATCCTTCAGCTCTTTCACAGCAGGGCTTTAAAAAACACACTAATTTATTCCCACATCTGTCCATCATTTTTCCCACGATGTTTCATCACATCTGGTTTATTGGTGCTATATAAGCAGGTGGCTCTCAGTTTTCATATCACAATGATGTATCGCAGTCTGGGGTGTAAAATCTGATTAGGGCTATTTCTTGAATAAAACAAACTGAAGGAAAGCAGCGAATCTGTGAATCAAAGTGTTTCCTGTGTAATATCCGATTGACCAATGATGCCACTTCCTTACAATTCAGTCATTTCAGTCCATTTATTTAAAAACGGATAAAGAAAGTCCTCACTGGGAGGACGTGGATGTCAAAACACTCACTCAACTAATGCACTCATCTAGCCTGGGAAAAAAAAAAACCTCCACCTAGTTCATCCCAGACACCCTCAGCTACCTCTGGTGGTTTCTACTATTTTAAAAATAGTATTGAGCAACATTTTGACATAGAGCTACGTTAAGCTTTTGTAGAAATGCAGGAGGGGGTGAATCTGTATTTTAGCATCCAACCGAACCAGAAACTAACACATCCTTATATGACAAAGGAATTGCGGTGTTTGAGGTAGCTTAAATACTAAGCTAACTACTTAATTAATAAACAACAGTAACCCAGAGATGCGATATGGCAGTAACTTGGGAAGCCCCTGATGATAGCAGAAACCATCGGAAGTAGCCAAGGGAGTAGCGGAAAAATAGACGGGGTGCCCCGAATGCTACTGACCCAAATATAAAAGTGGTAACAGCTCCAATGTAACCATGATAGAGAGCCAAACATGCCCCCAGGCATATCTCAATAGAGATGCAGTGGTGTTTCAGTGGGTAAGGATCTTCTTACGGAGTACTTACTAGTTACTGATCAGAAAGTCAGGTGTTGAAGTCCCATCACCATTAAACAATTGGAGTTAAAATAGAATCAATCTTATGGTTGAGTGAATAGTTTAACCTGCATACTGGGTTTTGAAGGTGGGGTGTGTTTACTGTACAAAAGGAATAACGTGACTCGCACGCATGGCCCTCGGGTGAGCTATCGCTGTCACTAAACAGAAGAGGAGCGATTACTAACAGAGACAGCTGTGCCTACTGACATTTACAGGGGGTTGGGGGACAAGGGGGAAAGTTCTTACACTTGAGGAATATTATTTATGTATTTAGAAGCAAAAAAGTTTGTAAAATGCTCTGGAAACATCTGTGGAGATTTATAAACTTGCTCTCAACTCAATGCGCACTGAGTTGTTTGAGTTCTACAGGATATTAAGTTGGTCATAAGAAGGATTTACGCTATAATCCTCCAGGTAGTGAATACTGGAACATCTGAATATTAAATTTCCACTGAGGGCCAAAGAAAGTCAATCCTCAACAAACAAACACAATTAACAACAAACTTCTGATTTGATTTACTACAATTTAAACCACATCCAGACAGGAAAACATTGGGTACATGAGGTCATGATTTGGTAATTTCCTGTTTTACACCAACTTTACTTTTTCTTTTTTTAATACATTTTCTCCCCCTGATTTTGGCTGTATCCAATTCCAACCCATCAAGTATTTCCTTTCATATCATATGACCATCACCAACGATGGAGGGGTGTAAGAATGCACATACCCCCTCTGTGACTTTATTTCTATTCAGATCGATCCTTTCTATCTGTGTTTTTTCTTCTCCGTCGCGAAGAATGAGAAAGCCACAGTCCAAACGAATTCTTGGCATTGATATTCATATTCTTCTCATTTACTTTGTGGTCATCATTTAATGACCCCTGAATAAGTTTCGGAGTTGTTATTATTATCACTGGCCTTTGTCTGTCCTGACCACACCTGTGCATGGATTTTCACCAGTTGGTGGGGACACTACTCTACCTGAGTCCCAGAGATGATTCGATTTTTAAATGTCAAGGTCAAAGGAAAAGGTCAGAACAAGGAAACCCACACAAGCATGGGGAGAACATGCAAACTGTACACAGAAACTCCTGAGCATGGAAATCAAACCCAGGTCTTTTTGCTGTGAGGCGGACATGCTAACCACTGCGCCACCAAGCCGCCCGCTGAGAGACAAACATTTACCATTAAAGGCTGACTGGAAACCATATATGAAGTTTTAAATGAGACAGTTCGCTTTGACCTTGAGGGTCTTTGGAAGGTCAAACACCAGCCTTTTTATAAATGCTTCAAACAAGCACATGAGTAATTAAAACAGTACCCACATAGAGGGCCTATTCGTCACATTACCCATGTTGCCTAGCAGAGGTACCCTGCACTCTATGACAACGAGGACACCATACACGTCTATGTGATCATTTAACATAGGCATAAGAATACGTAATGAAACACAATCCACTGGAAACTCTCTGTTTATTTTTACTACTGTAGGGATTTTTATTACCCACATCCCACAGATCAACTCCTAAAAGCAAATTCATTTCCCATAGTTACTTTCACGCCCACTGATACACAATATTTGATGAAGCTCCATATATGCATGCACATATCTCGTATCTAGTCCACTGACGACACTGTAACATAATCTGCTATGGTTTCCCCAAACACACAGAGACGTCACGAAGCTTCATCTATTCAAGCATCTGGAAAATGACTTGTTTATTTATTCAGCGGTTGAGAGCACTGAGAGTGTAAACACTGGTGTCAGACAGAGCTGTTGCTGGATGCTTGTTGTTCCCGAGAGGCGCTTAGTCTTGTTAAAAGTCCCAGAAAAGCTATGAGACTCACTTCTGTGTTGGGTACAATGAACAGAGGGAGAGGGGGGCTGGGACTTAACTACTGCAGCCATTTACAAAACAGAACAGAAAATGGCTCTGGCTGATGAGAGAGGGAGAGAGAGAAAACGCCCTCTCGCTCTTATGTGGGTGGACCAACGCGATGGAGGTGACATTTGAAATCCTGGAACGTTGGTAGTTTCCAGCAGTTGCTCTCTTGGCAGTCCCATGTTAGTGCAAAGACCGTAAGTAGGCTAGAATTTGAAACATGTTTTAGAACATCAGCATCCCACAATCTGTCGTGTTAAAATATATCACTGTGTGCCATAATCTTTATCATTCAAATCCGTGACTCCCTCCTGCTCTGAAAAGCTTCCAGGGTTACAACATTCGCTAACTTGTTTAGTTTACTTGTAGAAAGCTGGATGATGTGGCCAAAAAAATCCCTCCCTCCATCCATCCATCCATCCATCCATCCATCCATCCATCTGCCGACCCGCTAAATCCTGCTAGGGTCTCTGGGAGGCTGGAGGTGGGGTACACCCTGACCACCCTCGTCAATTCATCAGAGAACCAACACATAACCATTCGTTTACATTTACGGCATTTGGCAGAGTCTTACATGTTTAGATTTTCATACAACTGAGCAATCAAGGGTTCAGGGCCTTCCTCAAGGGCCCAACAGTTGAAGACTGGTGCTGGTACCTGAGCCCTCGACCTTTGGATCAGTAAGCCAGAGCCTTAACAACGAGCCACCAATACCCACTCACTACTCCTATCCAGGACTGTTTTGCTGTGAAGTGGAGCGGCTTACCACTGCGCTACAGTGCCTCCCTGGCCAGAAAAGGGTACATTATATATCAGAGTCTGCATGAGCTCTCCAGAACAAAAGCCAAGAAATACCTAAGAGATATAACACCCCTGCCTTTGCTGTCTTTAAAATATGACTGCATAATCATTTACTGTTGTTCGATGACTCAGTATTATCTTCAGTACAACCTCTGTTATACAACAACAGTCATAATGGAGTCTTTTCCATCTCAAGGAATAGCAGCCGGAGAAGCGTCTATTTTAAGACCCCTTACTTTACAGCATATGGTTGACGTCTAGGCCATGTCCAAATAAGGCTGTGAGTGAAAGAAAGCGCTTGTGAGTGTGTGCTCTGCTGTCGTCTCAAGGGTACCCGTGTAATACTGAAGGTCACTTTGTCGCTCATGCTACAGCTCCACTGGCATCGTATTAATGTTTACAAACACAAACAAAAGAAGCACAAGTGTTGAGATAAATGAGTGCTTTAGAATGTGTCTGAGAATATTGAATTCAATCGTACAGACCAGAGAGAACTACAATGGGTTGGTCCAGATTTAATTAAATGTGAGGGATTTTGGAAATGAAATAAACTGGTAGTGAAGTGTTTGGGAGGGGAAATGTTTCTTATAAACCTGCTTGTTAGAACAGAAATGTTACAAATGTCTGAGTGATGACTCGCTCCACCCTTTTCTCCGTCATCAGAATTACAGGACGAGAACAACTGATCAACATATGCAAAAACGTTAAGACACGCCAGAATCCTTCTCCCAAATAAAACAAAAGATGTTTAGTAAATTGTATAAATGCTTTTTGAAAACCAAACAAAACCCTCTTATTAGACTAAAAAAAACCCAAATCGTACAGTTTTTAAAAATGACTGGCAGAGTGAACACCCGCAAGGATGTCAGATCCTTGTTGTTGTTGTATAATAGGACCTAATGTTACGTTACCTGAATGAAATGTTTACGCTAAAACTATAACATCAACGCTGTTATGACATTAGTTACTATGTCATTAGTGGTGAAATTCGAATTTAAAGACTTACCTCAGACACTCGCATGCTCTGTGTAACTTGAAGACAAACGTTTAATCATGTAATTAGATCCCAGTGACAATCGTAAAGTTACTTTAGTACAATTTCCGTAAGCTTCAGGAACAAAATATAGCTCACACCAAAAGGTATTAACTTACTAGGACAGAGCGCAAACTCATTTACTGTGGACAGACAAACAAACACAATTTCCTGTAGAACGAAAATCAGCATGTTTCATTCCACGTAGCTCACGCAAAAAGTAAAAATTGTACTTAAATGTCTACGTAGACAAACACCAATCATCTAGAAATTACCATCGGCATTCTCAAGTTGTTCATTCATTTATTTAATTATTTATTTAACAAGCTTCTCCTAATAAACAAAACAAGATAATCAGTATATACAATCAGTACATACAGTATATGTATGTACAGGATATATACAAGTGAATACAGAATCACCACAGCAGTTTATACCAATAACTGTGGGCCTAATTATATTTAGCCAAGCCCAAAAAACACCATCAAAGGCAAAGCCCATAAATGGTAATCTTGAAAAAGAAAAGACTGTCTTTTTAGCTTGTCGTGCGCTACATCTTATAGTAATGTAGCACAAAGCGTTACAGCATTGACTGCCCGCGACACACAGCAAATCAAGTGCCTTTAAAGGGCACCAATACTTTCATCCTGATTATCCTTACTTAACGTTCCGACTTCTGGACTGATAGGGAACGGGCGAAGGTGTTAAATCAGTTCGTCTGTAGAACTGTTGGACTTACGTTTTGAACATACATACTCCAGGTATGAATCATATAATGAACACTAGACTGCTGGACGATGCAGTTCCTTACTCAGCATTACAAACTATGATTAAAATGGAATAAACTGTTAGAAAAGTGCACACATACAAAAACAAATGCAACACGCATGCACACACCCAGTCCAGCACCAGGCTTCTGAAGCGAAGAGTTTTTTTTTTTTTTAACAATGTCATTACAAAATTTTTTTTGTGTGTGTGTTTGTTAGCAGGGCTATGCAAAAATACATAAATGGTCTTTATAAAATTTCTACCAGAGGCAGAGTTTTGGACAAGGAAGCCCCCATTACATTTAGAGATAATCCTGGACCCAGGAATCTGTAACACTGTAGGATAGGACAAAATAATGTTTTTTAACGTTTAGGTACATGTGAAAGTTTGCCGGTGTTGACAGAGATTTGCACTCTTCGACTGCTCGTATTATTCTTTTTGTAAAAGTTTCTCTCATGTATATTTAAACTCGGCAAGTGTGCAGGGTGAATTTTAACACAGCAATGCACTTTCCATCACTGCATCAATAAAGAATCCATCTTTCTCTCCGTTACACATTTACCAATTGTGTGACTGCATATGTAAAAAAATTAAAGCCATTCATAATAAGTAAACTTACATAACTAGATATATTAACATAGAAGGTTTTTACTGTTTGGAAGTGTTATGGCAGTTATTACACTATAATTCCAACTACATAACCCCCTCATAGTCAGGAATAAATCTCCACGGAGGCTCTTTAAAGTATTAAACATGCCACAGTTCATATGTCAAAGGTCAACCATCAAAATAAGGAGATCTTATTTCTCTGTTTTTAATAATTTATGATGTGTAATAAAGGGTTTATAAATGCATGTATTCTAAGAACCGTTACATCCACTCTACACACATTCTCACTAGGCAAGCTGCAAACATCGGTGTGCAAGCGATAATCAAGCAAAACAAAAATCTAACCTTCTTAATCACGTGATTGATTTAAGATTAGCAATTAGAAATGAAAAGTATTCCTTCTGCCCTGCGATGGCCTGGCGAGCTGTCCACGGTGTACCCCGCCCTCACCCAAAGTCGGCTGAGATGGGCGCCAGCCTCCCCATGACTCTAATTAGGAATAAGCGGTTCAGAAAATGAATGAATGAATGAAATATTCCCAAACAAAGCTGGAGCCTTCTTAAATTTACAAATTCAGTTATCACCTCATTAGAGCTTGTATTCAGATTTTCCTTTTGTTTTTTTCCCCTTTATATTTGGTTAATGTGATTAACAAGCTTATTTCTCCAAATTCAAAGGCTGGACCACCAACTTCGTCTGCAAAACTCACTCAGAAATAATTAAAAGCAGCTCACTTTATTGATGTCATGCCGTCACGCCCCTCTTTGTGCACGGGTAGAGATCTTGTTTAAACCAAAATGGCACTAAAACAAATACAAGGCGAATGCCGGTTCTGAGCAGGAAATGAGGGGGAAATAAACTCGGACAGCATCTTCCATCTTTTCACCATTCAGAGGTAGTTGTCTACGTGTCTACAGTATGTTTCTACAATAGAAGCTTCAAATAAAGCGCCTGCATTGTTTTAATCTGAATTGATATCATGTGAAGTTAGTGTTTGTGGGTTTCTAGGATTTTGTTGCTACTTTCATTCAGGACTTCAAGGATGCCAATGTTCACCTATTTTCACTTATTTTATTTGCAGTCACCAACCATCAACAGCCTGTTTCACCACTTCTTTTAAAGGACAGTTCTACCCAGCCAGCCAGTCATTTTGGTGTCCATGAAACAACCATTACGCAATATTCTTTTAGTTCTGAAAATGAAAATTAAAAGCAAAAACTGTAAATGCTTGTCTTTTCTTGAAGGGCGAATGATACTGTTCACATTTAGCCAGAAAACAAATGTTTGCATCAACTACGAACTTAGCAAGAAAAAATATTATATGCCTGTAGATCACACATGCTTACCAATGTGCACTAACTGTAGACAGTTTGGGCAATTTGTACCAGGGTTTCAACTGAATACCTTTGTATGAAGGTAACGAAGAGGTTGAAATGTGAAAATTATTTCAAAATAATTTAGAATTTCAGTGCTCAGTGTTTGGTGTCCATGTAATAACCGTAACACCGAGTAGACCACAAAATTCAATGATCTCCTGCAAACAAAGGGCTAAGTGAACCACGTTTATTTCTTCATAACACAGTGCAGGAAAGTTTGATTTGAAGCATACATCATTTTAACTGGTTTTGCAAAAGTTCAGTTTTGGGCTGATATGTCACACTCCTGGACCACGATTTCTGAGAACAGCCCATCTTACCTTAGTGCCTGACCATCACCCCTACACTTTATAAAAACCCAATACAATACACCCTTGAATATACATGTATTACAATACATTATATCTATTAATATACACTCTTGTGGCTGGCAAGCTAATTCACCCATTCTCCGAACCGCTTAATCCTTCTATGATCGCAGGGAGGTTGACCAACTCTGGGAGAAGGCAGGGTACACCCTGAAAAGCTGGTCAGTCTGAGGAAAGACTGAGAAACAGAAAAACCAAGCAAAGCATGGGAAAACATTCAAAGTCCATAGAGAAATGCACTTGCTGAACACAGGACTTGAACCCAGGACCTCCTTAATGTGAGCCAAATGTGCTAACCAATACGGCACTGTGAAGGGCGATATCCTTCAGTAGGTCTGGATCTCCCTTCCAGTTTGAGCAGCAAACAGCTATATATACACCACATATATTCACAAGCGATCAGGTGGTAATGTTGGGCCAATCGTCATCACAGCCATGCCTGAGGTGCGTTTTTTATTTTGGTGTTTTGTTTGGCTGAAAGTGTTGCAAGGCGGCTTAATGACGGTTGCCATGAAATCGCTCCGACACGCAGTTATCCTGAGGTTCTAGGTGGCGCAACTCAATGTAAAAAAACAAATAATTTTCAGTTTTGAAAGCTGAAAAAGTGATCTTTCCTCCAGTGCATCCTTTCCTTTAACACTTGACAATATAATAGCACCATGAGTTACATCAACATCAGTCATCTTTACCAGTTATAACAACAGCATTCCTGATCAGTCACAACAATACAAACCTTGTGTCATGAATTTTACCCAAATTTAGCTGCCAAAAAGAAATATCCCACGCATGTCCAAACTACTTGACTACACTTGGTAAATAGCTTTTCAGCTTGCAAATCAAAAGCAGTCCAAGGTTTGTGAGTGTGATATGGCGCAAATGGATATACTAGCTTGCAAAACGAACAGTTTTCAAAGTCTCGGACCTTGTCGCAAACCCCAAACAGACTTAACACTCACTGAACTATTTGCCGAACCGCTTAATCCTACTACTAGGGTCGTGGGGAAGCTGGGCTGGTGCCTATCATGCTCAAAGTCAATTTGGAAGAGCCAGTTACTGTAGGAGGAAACTGGAGTACCCAGAGGAAGCCCACGCATGACTTTCATGAGGTGAGGCAGACATGCCAACCACCCACAAACTTAATATACGAACACAATTCATGCCTAACGTCCTTCGTAGAACTAATTTCTATATTCAGTAATGCTTCCATCTTTTTATTTCCATCCAATCAGGACACAACCCCTTTAATCAATTTCAGCACCAGTCATAACTTCTTACATCACTTGGTTTTCATACTTGTCACCATATTTCGCCAGTCATACCCACTATATTAATCATTTTGATAGCTTGGATGATGTGTACTCCAGGCTGTAATGAAATTTCGGATGGTTTATTAGTGGATGAAAGTTTAATGACGGAATTGCTTCAGGAATAAATTACACAAATAATGATTTCAAGCACATTTGGATGTGCTTGTAATGAGGAACTTCACCAGTAAAACAGCTTTTAATGCAGGTTTAACTACAACATTTATAATATGTACATTAAAAATATATTAGTATTATAATAAAACAGTAACATTTCTATCCAGCTTTAATAATGCTGATTATGTACACTATATGATTACATGATTATGTACTTTACTACTGTAAAGTAGTTAAAAGACTAATATTTAAATCCCTTGATTAAAAAAAAAAAACAAAGTCCAGTCTTTAGTGTTAAAGTCTGAGTGTTCGAGGAATAAAGTGTTGTTGTTGTTGTAGCTTTAGTAACACTGTAGCGTTGACTGTTTGGTTGTTTTTACACAGTACCTGCTTTGCCTTCTAGCAAACAACCACAGCTGACTAACTACCCTCGGTATTGAATCCTAAAAGGTACTCAGAAAAATGTCTTTCTTTGTATAACATTCCCTTGTAAAGGACAACAGAAATCTCCTCAGGGATGCCTGAGCTAGAAGGTGGGACCGACATACACTGCATTCCAAATTATTATGCAAATGATATTTTTGTTTGATTTTCCAAAATACTTGATGCAAATGATGATCA
>JBCNYG010000011.1:12299304-12311979 GCA_039654305.1 Porochilus rendahli | reverse complement strand
CACACACACACACACACACACACACACACACACACACACACACACACACACACACAAACACACACACACACACACAATTTATAAGTGCAATAGTATTTGTTTCCGGTTATGCTAATATTGCTACGCGACAATTGCTACATTGAATTGCAATGAAACAGGAAGTGGTATGCGATTACTAAGACATTCTGAGAAAAAGGATGCTTTTTGAGCTCTTGCTGCTCCGCTTTACTTTCGGTTGCTTCGAACCAATACTGAAAAAGTCCTCAACAAAAATTGTTGCAATGTGAAGATTAGTTTCCTGTCCTTGAATGCTTACTAGCATTTATAAAGTTTTATTTTTACTATATTTACATTTAAAGTGGATAATAAGTTGGAATTTAATCAGCAATAAATTATTGAGACTGATATTAATAAAATAAAAAAATAATGAATAGACACTTTAGCCATAGCTAATCTATAACTAAATAATAAAAGGGTGTTGTGGTTAGCACATCCACCTCACAGCAAGAAGCTCCTGGGTTTGAGTTTCTGTGTAGATCAGGGGTCTTAAACTCACGGCCCGATAGTTTGCGGCCCCGGCTTAATATGTAAGTTTAATGCTACTGCAGGCCGCGAGTCTGATATGTGGAACTTTACATTCAATTTTACACAGCCTGGCTGGCTGCCTCGTTTCTATTGGGCTCACGCGGACATTCGTCCCAACGTGCTGCGTTCACGACACTTAAAAAAAAAAGTGTTTTCAAGTTGTTGCCCAGCGCGACATTATACGTGTATATATACGTATATAAATAAGTATATATTTATACGCACGTCAATGGCATACTGGTTAGCATGTCCCCCTCACAGCAAGAAGGTCCTGGGTTCGAGTCCCAGGCTCGGCAATGTTTCTTTGTGGAGTTTGTCCTGCTCGTGCCTGTGCGTGTTTCCCCCGGGTACTCCGGTTTCCTTCCACAGTCCAAAGAGATGGTCCGAAATCCCCCAGCTGTGTGTATGAATGGTTTGGTGTTGGCCTTGTATTGGTGTTGGCTGAGATTTGCTCCAGCCTCTGTGGGACCCTTATAGGATTAAGCGGTTTGGCAAATGCGCGAGAGTGAGTGAGTCAGCATGTTATTTTATATATATATATATATATATATATATAAAATGTATATGTGTGTATGTATATATATGTATATGTGTGTATGTATATATGGAGCGTCTGCCATACACGTTCAAGCAGAACCTTCTTCTGGTTTAAATGGAAATAATAAAACTGTTTTGTTTTTTTCTTTAGATTTTATCCATAAAATCACAGTGCAGGCTTCTCCTGGGTTGGAGAAGAGGCGCAACTCTCCAGATATGGGTTCTCCTTCCATCGGACCACGTTTCCGTGCCATCCAACGTGAGTGCATCTAAAATTACTGTATAATAAATAAATAAAATGTTATCTTTTTTACACTGTAATTGTTTTTTTTACCAGACGTCATGAAGCATCAGTTATTTATGTACTGTACATAGTGCCATTATTTTATCACACACAGCACATGCTCACAGAGCTTAACAGACACTTCTTGTAAACTATTTGTAAAACCTTTGTGCAGTGAGTCCCAATGAAAGTAAGTGGAGTTCGGTGTGGCCGCTGGAGACACTTCCTCTGAAGGCTAACGGCGAGAGGAGGCTCACCCCACACTGGAGCCCCCAAATCCCCAAGGGCCCCAAGAGCCCCAAAGTGCTTCGCCTGAGCCCGCAGGAAAGCGGGTACTTACACGCACACACACACGCACACACACACACACACACACACACACACACACACACACAGTGAGAACGAGAGATTCATGACATTTTAAACAGAAAATTCAGTTTTCAGTATAATAAACACAAAACAATTTCTCTCCAAACATTTGTTGAAGATAATCAAATTGTCATTTGCACAAATGAAACATCATTCAATCCAGTTTTTGTATGGATGGAAGCGGAGGTTCTCCTTGTCATCCCAACAGCTAAAGCACCACAGAAAGCCTTAATACGGTACAATCCGGCATACGAACGTCCCTAGGTCCACCATTTTTTTTATTCTCAACCCATTACAAGATGGTGTTTTTTGCCAAGGATACTTGGACAGCGAACGCACGGTGTGCTCCCGACCATGCCATGTTGACGACTGAGGACAGTTAGGGTTGGGCACCCAACAGACCTTAGCACCCCCTCCCCAACCTCAGTGAGTTTCATGTGTGCAAATAATAATGAATAAAAAAAAATTAATGAAGTTTCAGGTGTGCAAATAATAATCTGATTATCTTTAATTATATTATTATTATTATTATCATTAATAATAATAATTGCGTTTGAAATGTGGGAGGTTCTTTTTGGGTCATCCTTTATATTTGCTCATATTCATTGAGGGCGCCAATATTTTTAGACTTCACTGTTACACCTTTTCTCTCACTGCCACATAATCTACACCTACGTATTAATCCGTGCTTAATGTGAGCTAGTTATTTAAAACCTGTGTGTGGGCAGCTTGTGCTGTGAATCACCTGTACCTATACGTCTCATCAGAAGTGACATTTTGGTAAAGACTTCATTACATCCAGTGCATCTGTCATCTCACACTGAACCTGACTTGAAACCAGGTTTAAATCCCAGAGCAACATGATTTAGCCTTTGGACCATTTATTCTAACATACACCATGTTCTGAAATCAAGGACAAACAATTCTGTGGTAGAAGCACGGGGGTGCAGTAGTTAGCATATCCACCTATATCAAGAAGGTCTTGGCTCGGTGAGCGCATGTCTGTTTGGAGTCTGACTATTGCTTTAGTTTCCTCTGGGTATCCCGGTTCCCTCCGACAGTCCGAAGACATGCACATTAAGCTAATCGGCTGTTACAAATTGCCCCTAGGTGGCGTGTGTATGTTGGCCTGTGATGGACTGGCGGGATGTGCTGGGTGTACCCCACCTGCATCCAGATACGCTCCAGCCTCCCTGTGACCTTGGTAGAATTTAGTGGTTTGGCAAATGCATACTGCACAGGTGTGGAAACGGTTTCCTATCCGAATAGTATGTTTGTGCCAGATTCCCGCCCCTGAGGTCAGAATTTTCCACTTGAAGGTCTTCTGTTGTCACACAGGGAACACTATGCATCGTCGTCGTCATCCGTCTTCCTCACACTTCCTTATAGTCCTCAACCACTTAACTTGTTTCAACCAGACTTTCACACAAATTACTTTTACTTCATTTAATTCATACTGTTGTGAACCTTCTATTTTATTTTTGTATTAAATTTTATTAATATTAACATTTTTTAATTCTAGTGGAAATCAACAGTGCAAGCAGCACAAGCCCTCCCTGGAAGATTTGTGCATTTTTTTACTCTTAACCACATCTGTGTTTTAAGCAGTTTAATCTTTAATACCTTCATTAAGATTTAAAGTGAAAGTATCTGATTGTTTTAGGTTCATTAGCGATCCTAATGAAACACATTACTTGAGTTAATTTAATTGAAAATCAAGCGGGTCACAGACTCAAGCTTGTTAGCAAAAATAAACTCTGTAATTAAAAGGCTAGTTAGGATGTGTAAAAAATAAATAAATGATAAGATTTTCTCACCAAGTAGCACCATTTGTTTAATGAAATGTCTTTAAAATTGGATATGTTTGTAAATAAATGCCACGTTTATTAAGACCCCGGCAAATAATTGAAATATACAACAAATAATGGGCATTCATGTATAAAAGCCCATATCTCACTATCCTATTAACCTATTAACAGTATTAAAAATACATTTCTTCTACGTTTTACAGCATATTAAATATAAACATTCCTGTTTTTGCCTGGAAAAAAGTCTTCTCGCAAAGTCTTAATTTCACTTTCAAGACTATATATATATGTTACAGAAAAATAATAAATGGCCTTGTTTATAACTAAATATATAATAGTGTAGCAAAGAAAACATCATATTGAAAAACTAAAAGCTTCACACAAGGTCAGTCGTGGCCATGATGGTACCAGACTCCCAGAATAAATGTAAGGCATATTTGATGAAAATCAGTTAATAGGTTGGTGAGCTATGGGCTTTTTTTTACATGAATGTATACTGCATCACTTCAGCTTACATTTTTGTAACTTTTGTTACCTTTGTCCCTTTGGTTCCATTACTGATAACTGCATATGTGTGTCTTAGTCTGTCAATGAGAGCACGGCTATTGGCTTTGGATAGCAACGAGAACGGAGAGTCCAAAGATGACTTTGAGGAGTACCGACCTGGCACACCCGAACCAAATCAGAATGGTATACACTACACAACATGAAAGAAATGTGAAAAGTTCACATTTTGGAATGGACTGACATGCATAGATTTTGCATTCTGTTTGCTCGCTTGCTGCTCACTTTTTTCATCCTATTGTTCCAGGCTTGAACTCGGTTAAGGAACCCTCCTGGACAGTGCTTCCAGAAGAGGACTCAGGAAGTGAAGAGGGATATCTTTCACCCCGTAGTTCACCCAACCTCGACTGTCGCTCCAGTGTTCCTCCTCACACTAAAAGCACTCACCGCGCTTTGCTTGGTGGTGCTGCTCTTCTTGCCTCGGTGGCTCTGGGACGCCATCTGGAACCCCAGCACCCACCAACACCCCCTCCAAGAACTTCCCATAGAACTAACGTTCCTGCTTTGGAGTTAGGGCGGGAACATCCCCCAGTGGATGTGGTGGACTTAGCCGCAGATCCCATTTTGGTCGGGGACCTTATCACGTTTAGTACAGACTCTTTGCCCCAAGAGCTTCTTGACACCTCATTGAAGCCCCTGGAAAACAAGCCATTACCTTTGACCCCACCTCCTCCGAACCCTAGAGAGAGAGACCGGTCAATTCGAAAGACAGTCCAGCATAGCTCTGCTGAGTGGATTGCTAATGGAGAGACAGAGAGTGAAAGTATGAACCAGATAGGAGACAGAAGGAGAAGATCTAGTTACGGACTTTCCTCGCAACTAGGTAAGATTCCATTTTTAAGATATTGTCGGGGGTGGCCCGGTGGCATAGTGGTCAGGATGTCCACCTCACAGCAAGAAGGTCCTGGGTTGAGGTCCCGGGCTTGGGTGATGCTGTGTGGAGTTTGAATGCTCTCCCCATGTGGTTTCCCCGCACAGTCTAAAGACATGCACAGTAGCGCTAACATTAGCTGTTAAAGCTAATTGGCTGTTCCAAATTGCCCGTAGGTTTGAGTATGAATGGTTGTGTATGTATGTTGTCCCTGCAATGGCCTAGCAAGCTGTTCAGGGTCTACCCTACCTTCGCCCAGTGTCAAAAAAAACAACAAAAAAGCAGTTCAGTAAATGAGTGAGTGAGAAATTATGGGTTGACTAGTGTGGCATGGTGCCTAAGAGGATAGAATTGTTGCCTCACACAGTGTTCTGGCTTTGAATCTTTTCAAAGGGCCTTTCCTCAGGAGAGTCTAGTTTCCTCCCACATTCCAAACATATGTAAAAAAAAATGCTCATAGGTTAGTTGGGACTGGCTCCAGTTTCCCCTGCATCCCTTGACAAATAAGCAGTATAGATTAAGGATGGATGGATGGTTGACTTTGCCTACTGCTGTATATAATTCCTTTTGTGTATTCCACCCTTTTCCTCAGTGTTGGATCTACCGATGTGTCAGGATACTATGGAAGCAGACGAGAAATCCCCAGTCCCATTTGCTCTCTACCCTGATCCTCGTCTTTGGAGCCCTAAAACCCGACGTCTAGAAGTAAACATCATACCACGACCTCGACCATCTCCGAACCGACATCGGATCGATCCCTGGAGCTTCATTTCAGCTGGTGGGCTAGAAAAATGCAGCTCGCGCCAAGCCATTTCAGCTAGCAGTCCCACAAGTCCACGTCTGGGCTACAGACCCTCGCCTACCAACCCCTTCACGTATTGTGACCCATTCCCTTCCCCTGACTGTGATCCGTTCAGTCTCAAGGCTGACCCGTCAATAAACTCCGATCTTCCTTCGCCATTCGATCCGTTCTCTGCCCCCTTTCCTATTTCTCGTTCCGCACCATGTTCCACCAACGGGAGTCCTAATCTCTCCCTCCGGGTTGCCCCATTGAACCCAGCTGACTCCCCATTTATTGATATGGGTTGGGAAGGGGTCAACAAGCCCATAAGTGTCGCCAAAGAGAAAGTTTTCCCCAGAAAGACTTTAGGTCTTAGTCCCTTCAAGTCGGGAAAAAAACAAAGAGATGACGTATTCTGAGCTTCACTGGAAAACTGGAAACCACATTGCTTTCAGTATTTGGTACATTGGAGTAGTTTGCGTTCTTTTAAAAAAGCTTCAGAATAAGTGTTGGATTTTAAGTTTTGCCCTTGCGAACATGCAAGATTGCTATTTTTTTGCAGTTTTATGATGTGGCTTCTTTTCTCCATGTCAGCATTCCATTCCAGATTGAGGATTCTTCCAGAATCATTCTGACATTATTAGCATTATGACTCATGGAATATGCATTGCATTACTTACCTTTTTCTGTTGGTTCTCTCAATTAGGGCAATGTTTGGTTCAGCAAATGGGTAGGTAACATTAAAAATCACACAGTGCCTAAAGTCCAGGAAGTTCAGAAAACAGTTTCCAGCCCTTTTTTGATTATTGATTTTGGTTTTATCAGCCATGTTTTTTAATGCTTCAGTTCTAATGTTTTAAGTTCATCAATTCATTCATTTCTTTAATTTGTCTTTGCTCATCACAAAGTACAGTCTGTATAAACAGTTAAGCTGTTGATTTCAGTATGTGGTGTTGACAGGATCTAAATTTGTCTCTTTCAATGAGCGACAGTTCCAGTCTGGTCGCTACAGCTTGGAGAAGAGAAACTCACTGGTTATTCGATATGCATACCAAAGAACAACAATAAAAAAGCTCAGGCCACCACATAGTGGTTCACATCCAGCCGTAGCATACTCTACATTAGCATGCTAAGTTAATTCCCTCAAACTGGATCAGTCACCCTAGAGCAAACTTCACTTTTAATTTTAGATATCGAACCATGTACAGTCTTGAGGGCCCGCTTTTCAATTGTTAGTAGTGCTTGAGGGCCTTTTACAGCTCATCAGCACTTGAGACAAAATATTTGCAGCAAAAGACACGGTCTGCTAATTGAACCCGAAATCTGTGCCGAATAGATTTCTTTCAGAGTGGCTGCCACTGTAGCATGGTTTTCATTGCGATTGGAGCACTAAGTGGTTTTCATTTGATTATCGAAGCAAAAGATCAGAGAATATTACAGAAAAGCAAATGATCCTGCCTGGACTTGTGCTTCTTAATTCGAACCACAAGAAATGGTGCCCAAAATCATTTTTTTAACTACTGAGAAAAGTGTGTAGCAGTGTATAAGGCAGGCCATCTACCTCCCTTATGTATAATGTGCATGTACTGTACTAAAGATATTTAATTGTAATGCACAAAAATCTACAAAATATCTAAGAGACTCGCATGACCGGGTTTACATTAAACCTATAAGAGATATAAAGTGATATTTTATTGTTTTTATTCTTATTACAGGCATTTCTATTCATTTACACCCATTCCAGATTTGCCCTTTAATCTCAATGTAATCCATAGTGCTACAATCCTGTTGCAATCCAAGCGCAGAAAAATTGCACTGTCTTCAACCCAGTTTGGAGGAAAATCCGTTAGGAACACCATAGGACCCCTGGAGGTTTAGATTTTTGTTCTAAAAAAAGTAGAGGAAGTTCATTTGTTGTACAAAAATTGTATCTGTACAGGTTTGCAGAAGTCCCAAAGCGTCGAAGTTAACTTACTGTCACAGCTGCTTGCTGTCAAAGGCTTCAGAGACCAATGTAAACTGTTCAGAATACAAAAGAATTGACTACTTATGAGTTTTCATGCCTAGTGGAAAGGATTTTTGCAGTTGATCCACGAGGATGATGTAACTAACATGTAACGGATCGCTGTCGCTTCCAAAATATTTCCATTTATACCTAGTGTATAACTGTATGTACTGTGCAAAAGTTTTAGGTACATGCAAAGAAATTCTCTAAAGGAAAGATGCCTTATATTTACATATACAATGTTTATATAGTAATAAAGGGAAAAGTCCATATTTGGAGTGATGACCTTTTACATTATTATGAGGAACTTTATTCATCATGATTTTGTCTGAAAAGTGCTCTTGTATGTAATATGCTACCTTCCTAATTAACCTACAAATTTTTTTTTCTGCAACATTTAATTTTGTGCTAGAAAAAAAAAATCTAAAATTTCAACAATGGAATTTATAGATCCCGAAGTATATCTCTATCGATAGGTGTCCGAGGCTGGGGCTATGAGAGTAATCAACTTCATCCCTAGAAATAAATTCTCCTCTGCATTTCCCCAAATACAATCTGCAGCGAAATCAGAAAATGTTAACATTATTTCCATGTTCATGTGTATCACTTGTATTGCTAGTTTAATTATGCGTTGAACTAGTTCATGTTCCGTGCTCCCGTTTATGTTTGTTGGTGTTTTGCTTGGTGGAAGTTTGTCTGCCTACCTGAGACAGACTGTGTTTTTTATTTTTGTGATTATGAACAGTGGTTTCATCAACTCAGGCATGGTTGTAAGACAAGCATTGTCTTGACAAGTTTAGGATTCCTAAAACTTTTGCACATTACCGTACTTGCATAAAACATTAACTTTTAAAGAAAATAAAAATCAAATTAAAGTTAGTAGATGATGCAATGTGTCATGTTTATATTTTGAGAGGCAGAGTCTAGCAGGGCAGAAGGATACCAAATTGTAAGGAAATCGCTTATTGTAATTTATCAATATGACAACTTGTGTGCAATAACAGCAAAATCAAATGTAATACAGAAGTACTTGTAACAGGATAAGTTGTAAGTAAATTTAGTTATTTATAAATTTAGTACATATTACATTAAATTTAGTACAGTATTAGTATCTAACAAGGAAACACTGGGAACTGAACATGCTACTGTTCTCACCTTAAAGATGATAATGTTCAAATTCAAAAGTTATTCAATTTCAATTAAAAACAAACAAACGAAAAATTCAATTAAGTAACAACGCAAGTATCAGCTTTTCCTCTGACTGTTACAGAAGAACTGAGCCTGGAGACTCCTCCTCCCAAAAGCAAAATGCTTCAGAAGAAGCTTTTACTATCCTGCTGTCGTTGTGCCTGCTGTCCCCCATAACTACCGTCAGAGCTGCTGATATTAAAAATGACTCAACGACAGACGTAATGCCGTCCAAAAGCTATTCAAAACGACCCTTTAGCACTTTCTACACATGTACCATATATGTTCAAGATCATGTTCAAGATGTAATACTGTGGCATTTTCCCTACCACGTGTTTTACGATTCGATTTTTGACTTTTACTTTTACTTGACCTTTACTTTTAAGATGTATGGTAATTTTTATGGCGTGGTGATTCATCAAAACAAAATTGCACTATATTTATGGTCTTTTTGTTTTATTTTAGAAAATTATAATTCTATGACTCCGACACAAAGCTAATGGTTCTCTACTACACATGTATACACTTTAATCGGCTATCCATCTTTTTTTCCTGCCAAATATTTCACCATCCTCAGTTAGCCAGTATGCTAGCTTAGCCACTGCACTCATCACTGTTAATCACTGCCATGCATTGGAGATGTACCGCAGATCTACACACTATTAAGAAAGCATGAAAAGTCATTTTTCCTGTTGTTTGACCATATTATTGATAATGTAACTATTTTAAAGTTTAAAAGTTTGGCCGTTATTTAAATATTTTGGGAAAAAATGCTGAATTGTAGCTAGCGAGGTAGACGAGATAACCAGCAGTTAGCATGACTGACTGATTATTGGCAGAGGTTTAAATACTACATCTTAAAAGTTTTTGAACAAATCTATTTAATCCTTCTTCACTTAACTATTGACTAAACCAAAACAATGTGGATTTTAGTAAATTAAATTATTTTTAACTTGACCTGAAGCTGTCTAAAACCTTGCTAGCTTTTTTTTTGTTTTGTTTTTTTTTAAAGCTCGCTACGATTTTCTTTTAACAATTTGTTTCATTACTTGTGACCTAAAGCAGTTTATGAATGTGTACTGACTGTCAAAAAATTGAATGGATATACATGTAGCTACTTCTGTACTCCTACTATTTGTCCACTTTTAAAACTTTGGAACTTGGGATTTACATTGCATCTTGTTTCTGCGTCTTGTTAAGGTACATGCGAAAACAAACTTCTCAACCCCACAATCATAGACGAATATCCACAATTCCATTAATTTTCTCAAAATATACCCATTTTTAACAGTGTATACAATGGAAAAAAATATAAATAAATATTTTAATAACAATAAATAAGCCCAAAATACTAAGCATTAGTATCCATTCAGACAATTTTAGCTAGTACTTCTGTGTGGTCTCTAAAATAACAGCCTTTGTTTTTTGCACACCTTTTCCAAAGTCAACATCTGCTAAGCTTGTCTTAGTGACAACGCTCAACTCCCAAGTTGATCATCCGAGCTGGGGAATCTTTTTAAAATGGCTGCTCTTGAATGCTAGTCAGGATCTCTAGGTCACTCTGAACAGCTGCGCTCATGCCCGAAAGCCCAGCGGCTATTCATCATAAGCGTCATGTGAGCCATCATTAGCAACTTCTCATTTATCAGAGCCACCTTGTCCCCCCCTCCCCCTCGACCGCTGTATTATCAGTGAGGGTTATTTTTACCTCGACTTGTCAGTGTTGGTTTTAATCTGTATGATATGTACTAGTATTGAAGACACTGTTATCATGTACTACCATCATTTCTTATGCCAAAGAAACTTTGTAACCTGCTTCTAAGCCATTTAGGTCGAGGACGTGTCCTGGGCAATTGTTTTAACTGTAGCAATTAGCATTGGAAATAACATCGTTAAGTTAATTGTGTTTGTTTTTTACGCTTGTGCTCTGTGTATGCTAATGCTATTCCATCTGCTTCCTCAGTAAAATAGGCTAAATTCTATTTTGTGCTAAGCACAATCAGCTTCATGAGAGTAAATAGTACTGGTCATAACTCCCCTGTGAGAGATTTTTTTTAAAAAGAGATAATTATATTTATTAAGGCCTTTTAGACACTGGAGTAAATGTTTTTTAATAGGCCAGAGACAGAGTCCACATCAGGATGCATTGTTTATTGTAATTTACATCACTGGAGTGTGTGATGATGTATGGGTGCTGCAAAGGGACAAATCAATCTATTGTACAAGCTTCTTTGTACTTCATTGTACTTAACGATCATCTGTAGACTTTTTTTATGTTTTGGAGGATGATGTATTCTGCAACTTTTTTTTTTTTTTTTTTTACATTTTTTTCTTTATTCCAATGTTTATAAATGACAGCAGAAGCAAAAAAAAAAGAAGAAAAAAATTCAAATGGACACAAGCGCTTTTGGACATTTGCGCTTCTTTGTGAGAAGAGTTTGCTTTTGTTTAATTCATTCTTTTTATTACTAGATTTTTGATGATATTCCAATTCTGTGGCGCATGAATAAGATTTGTTGTCTTTCCTTCCTGTTATGGATAAGCTCAATTTCCACTGGGCTTTGTGATGTTGCCTTTTTTTTTGTGATTGCAAAGGGACATACTGGGCTGGGCCTAATCATTCTATGACCTTGTGTTTCATAGAGTTTGTTTTTATGTATCAACAAATGTGCTTAAATGTGTTTTGGCTCTTGTAATGTTTTAACCTGTGGAACTTTAAAAAAAGAACATGGACAAAAGTAAATGAAACCAAATAAAATTTAACACAACAGTGCTTTGCTGGACCAATTTAACTGAGGATATAAATACAATTATTTATTTACTTATTTAACTTTTTCTTATTTAAAGGTGGAGAAGCGTATATGCTTGAATGTGATTTTAATAGGTTTAGCTTTGTGTGGATATTGTGTTAGCGGGTGAAAGTCTGGGCTGTGTCAGGATTTCCTCATACTAACACTCCCTTATTTAATGGAGGGTTTTCTAGACTTTGGCTCTTTTGTCTTGGGTGTGTGTGATTGCGTATACAGCCTTACAAAACTATGAATTATTAACAGTGCAATTTTTTCTCAGGGCCAGTTTCTAAAATAAATGTTTACACCCCATATTTAGCTGAAGCGTCACTTCCTCAAAACTCTTTACCTCCACGAAGAAGGATAAGTTTTTTAGTTCTCTACACATCCATCTGAATTTTTATGATAGATAGGTGATTGCATAATAATGTTTCCAATAAATTTTGGTAAGAATTCATGAACTGATTACATCACAAAAAAAAATTACAATTTAACTAAATCAACACCTCTTATGTTTAGAAAATTTTTTATATATTTTAAATCTGATTTGTAAAAAATTCTCTGTGTAGTCAGGATCAAAAGATTTGATGTGTAAAAATTTATCACAGGAATAGGAAATGGCCTGTAAACCTTAAAAAAACTAGGTCGCCGTGACCTTTTACCTGATTTTCATGCAACAAGAATCAAATTTAGTAAAAACAGATCGATACCATGTGCGCCGTTGACCACGTGGGGGGAAACACCTAGTGCTCTGTTACAAGAATGCATTCATTCATTTTCTGAACTGCTTATTCCTAATTAGGGTCGCGGGGAGGCTTGCGCCCATCTCAGCCGACTCCGGGCGAGGGCGGGGTACACCCTGGACAGCTCGCCAGGCCATCGCAGGGCCATCAGT